>ML354971.1:12714-55291 GCA_005239505.1 Nicotiana paniculata
ATATTATTTTTACAATATTAGTTATAAATATATGATGATTACTGATTAATGTATATTCACGGAAAAAAATATATTAGTACCAAATTAATATCATGTATACTTACAAAAATTTATCGGCATATATTTATTATATTAACTTTTAAGTTTAGATAATTACTTCATTTAAAATTTAATATATCGTTGTAATTACACTTATGCAACCAATCAGTAAACTTGTAATTATATTGTAATTAAACTATGACAAACAAATAGGTCGTCGTAATTACACGACTGCGTAATTACTAGGCTTAGGCTGTGTAATTACTACCCTAGTAATTACACCAATTCCAATTACCAGGTGGATTTCCAAACAGACCCTTCGTAACATCTTAATATTCAGATGTGTATTCAGATTCAGACTTCTTAATCTTTTAAAAAAAAATGAGGCTAGATTCCTGGGCAAGCAAAACCTTATTCTAAAGAACAACTAAGACTCAAAATTTTTTATATCTCCTGTCGAGGAATAGTGCAATCCACCCCAACAATTATGACAAGTCCCTGAACCAAGTTATAGCGACTTGTGTATTTGCAGTAGAATTATTTCAAGAAAATAAGCACAAGTTAAAGCCTCCTCAGTAAATTTTACCCAAAGCACATCATGCTCCAGGAAAGAGGGGTAAGACGCTTCCAAAATACATATGCTACTCCCTAAGAGTACCTCAAATTTCCATTCCAAAATTTGAAATTTCTGATAACCCATCCCCATGAATGCCCAGGATGACCATGAAGAGTACAATAATTACTTGTATTTTAGTAGGCCAGCGAGTTAATTTTGAGCATTCATTAGAGAATATGCAGCTCGATAACAGATCTTTGGAGAAGGAAGAAAAGAAAGTGGTTCCTAGAAGTTTGTACCACCACTGTGTCAATGTTGGTCGCTAACCTCGATGGCAAATTTATGTGAGGTCAAACACATGAGTATTTTAATGCAGAGTTTAACATAGCAAGTCAAAACAAGATCAAAGCATGAAACAATCAAAAAAAGCATGAAACAAGTTTGCATTTTCTTCATCTTTGAAGAAACACTTAGTTATTTACCAAAAAAAGAACATGTAAGTCAACTGAACAAAGAAAAAGAAGCATGCTGGCATTTAGCAAATATTGAAACAAACTAATTTCATAGATTGCTATTAGATTACTTAGAAGCAAAAGCACATGATACGAAATGATAAAGACTAACTAGAAAGAACATTTTTTGCAGCAAGGCTGCTGCTACAACTAAAACAACCAGCAAAGTATATGACAAATTGAAAATGTAAGAATACCTGAAGAAAGAGGCTACTCAATCTTGGACATTCCAGTTGCAATGATTCCAGTGAACAACAGTTGCTGAACAAGAGAATATAATTCATTAGAAGTTGCAACTTCAATTATGAACACAAAATTGTTGATATAAAACTAACTTATGAAGTCATATAGCTAAAGTATATACCTCAAATTGAGAAAGCACAGGTTGTAACAAGCTATATCCACCTCCTTCAAATTCGCAGACAGGGAAAGGTTTAATGATGACAAAAGGAAACCTTGTGCCATCGGAATAACCACCTTTTTTATATTTGGGCAACCTACACAATTTAGGTTCTCTAGCAAACGCTTTGGTTGTTCATTTGGCAAATGTTGTTCTACCAAGGATGATCCATGAGGTGCTACACTAACACCGGGTATACGCGACAGTTGGTCACCAGTAAATCCCCAGTTCAAATCATGCATATTAACACATCCATTCAAGCTGACATGAGTCAAATGTGTGCAGCAAGCAAGCAATTCCTCAATGGCTGATTGGCACAGCGTCCCGTATGACAAATCCAACTCACAAAGGGCTGGGAGAGCATTTTCTTTGTAAAGAGGTTCCAAAGATGTATCAGTGAGATACTTGCATGCTTGCAATTTTAGGACCTAGAACGGAGAAAATAGATGAGCTTACAAAAGGGGGAAATGCAGTAAGCAAAAGACCATGAACGTACCATACAGATGCACAAAAAATATAATCCCAAAAGCAGTAAAAACTAAAAAGGCAGTGAACAGCGTAGCCGGAAAGAGATAAACGCAATTGTGGTGTTAAATAAGTCACAGAAAATTTCAGATTGATAACGCACCTAAAAAAGATTGAAATACAAGGAACTCAAGTCCTTGCAGTGAAAAAGGTTGGGGCATCAGATAATGACAAACCTTGTATCCTAACTGAATGCATCAGAGAATCAGGTGGGGAAATAGAACTATTCAGATCTGACTACACAAAAATAAAAGAGGAATGATAGAATGCATAACCAGACCTCAACGCTAAACTTCCAGATTCCAGGACGGCCATCTTCAACGGTCCAAAAAGGAGGAACACTACTGAAAGTTAAGGTGGGGATTCTAGCCTATAATTTTGTAACCTTCAACAAACGAGTTAATAAATAACCCAAAGAACAGATATTAATTCTTCCTCTCTGCTTGTTGATTTCAAGCATAGAACTATTTGAGGACAGACAGACAACATTATCATTCCTTGAATGGCGTCATACCATACTATTTGAGCATAGTCCATCCCTTTCTTTACATGTTCACTCACTCACTTTCTCACACACACTCCCTCCCTCTCCTGGTTAATACGGCTAAGATAATCGTAAATTTCAGAAGCCCAACAATATTCAATCTCAAATTTTCTCGAGTGTTTGACTGTTACTCTTTCCCTTGCCTTCCAAGTAGTCTTCTCTCAATGCAAAACGGAAATTGCTAGTTTTCTGCTTGCTCTTTTACAGATTCAGGCTTTCAGCTGTTCCAGCTCCAGGTTGCAGGTAAAAGCTAAGCTTGCCTTCTACTTATTTTCTAGCTTTCTAGAAGGCAATATGCCTTGGATAAGCCAGGTCTTTCTCGGGAATTGTTTATTCAGACAGCTTTAAGAACATTTACTTTACAAAATGAGAGTTTAAACAGACACCATAGGTCTGGTTACAGTTGTGATTCTTCATTTTCTTTTTCAGTTTTTGAGTTCTTCGTTTCCTCTCTAAAGACTCATTCTTGCCTTCCCTGAAGTCCTGGACTGCTTTTCTTCCTTCTTTGCAGTTTCCTCGTATCCATGGTTGTCAACTTTTTATCTACTGGCGTTACTTTATCTCTTTTATCACTTATACTTATGCTTGAACTAATGCATTTGCTTATTTTACTTCATATTCTTTGTACGTAGCAAAATTTTCACTTTGAAAACAGAAGTGGTTTTTACGGTTAATAATTGGATTCGGTTGTTAGTACTGAGGGAATAATTTGATAATAGGTAAATAAACTTTTTTATAAGAGTATCTTGTCCTGAAAAATTAAGCTTTTGCTTCTGCTTCTGCTTCTGGTTAATGAGAAGCTTCAAATTTGAAGCTTTTCACCACAGCAGAAATCATTTTTTTCCTAGAAGATTGTCACCTTTAATGTAACACCCCAGACCTTACACCAGTGTTATAAAATCGTGCGCTTCTCGCTTAAAGCGCAGAAGCGACGCGAGGCGACATCATACCGCTTTTCTGTCCTAAAAAGCGACTCACATCAAAAAGCACACGCTTTACCCTAAAAAGCGAGAAGCGAGGCGATGGAAAAAGCGCAAAAAAGCGCGCTTAAGCGAGGGTAAGGCATCTGCTAGGGTTTTTTTAAAAAAAATTGGCAAATACACTTACGCAAACACTCTGCTGCAAGCAACAATGGGTAAGTTGCTTCTTCTCTTCTTCTTCTTCTTCTTCTTCTTCTCTTCTCTTCTCTTCCTCTTCCTCTTCCTCCGATTTTCTTCAGTTCACTGTTCGACTCCTTTTTCTCTTCTTCTTTCTATTTTTTTCAGTTTTTTATTGCTCTGTTCTTGTGCCCTAATTTATGCTCTGTTCTTCTGTTCGCACTGTTTTTTCAGTTTTTATTGCTCTGTTTTTATGTTCTTTCACTGTTCTGGTTCGACAATTTGGCAAGAACTCATGTTGTTTTGCATTTGCTTAATATGTTATGACTTTTGAGGATTATTCACTATCTAGTTTTAGTATCTATTATTTACTTTTTGATTTAAGAATTGAAACATTTGCTTAATATGTTATTTTTATTGAGTTCTTGGCCATTTATCTATCTGTGCCTATTTAATTTTTTTATTTATGTGTTAAATTGCGCTTCACATGAAAAAAGCGGGCGCTTCGCTTCTCGCTTCGATGAAGCGAGGCCTCCTCGCTTTTTTCCGCTTCTCGCTCTCCAAAACACTGCCTTACACAGAGTCCCACATCGACAAAACACAAGAGAGATGCTGGGTATATAAGTTAACAAGCCTTAGACCCTAGTGACGCGTTTTAAACCGTGAGGGCCTAGGCCCAGAGCGGACAATATCGCTAGCGGGCTGGGCTGTTACAGATGGTATCAGACCCACTCTTGTGTCAGCACTGCCGATGGTGGTTCGTTTAACTGAGTTTAGGCAAATCCCAGTTAGGCGGGGCAAACCTCAATGCTGAGCCTAGGCAAATCCCATGCGGTGGGGCAAAACTCAGCAAGGACGCTAAGTCCATAAGAGGGGGTGTATGTAACACCCCAGACTTTAGACAGAGTCCTACATCGACAAAACACAAGAGAGATGCTGGGTATATAAGTTAACAAGCCTTAGACCCTAGTAACGCGTTTTAAACCCGTGAGGGCCTAGGCCCAAAGCGGACAATATCGCTAGCGGCTGTTACATTTAACTTCCAAGAAGTACGTTTTTCAAACAAAAAGAATGCTTGTAGTTCCTAAAAAACTTGGCCAAAGAGACAACAATCATAATAGAATCTGTTCTGCTGAAGTGACCTATTTGATCATTCAGAACTGATTTGCATATTGTACCTGCAATGCATCCATGTGTTCAGCTTTTACTGCAATTGGACAAAAAGGGAGAAGACGGATATATAAAAAGGAAACGGGGAGACTGAGTAAAGTAGGATTGGCTTATGACCCAGTGTTCATCGCATCGTGACATGAGTAAATTTTGTAGTAGGTATTTTGACCTTCCCAAACTTAAACCAATCCATTTGACACCCATAAAGAAAAGGTAACCTTAAATCTACAAGAGTGGAAGTCAAGACTGAATAAATAGGCATACCTCTTTCAACAAAAATCGAGCATGTTAAATCAAGTTCATCTAAACTACGCACTGTAATGGAGAAAGTGATCATACTTAGATGAAAGAAATTACCTTTAATCGCAAGCATGAATCATAAACAGGCTGCAAGTTAACCAAAAATGTGTAGGATAGATCAAGGTAGGTCAAATTTGGGAGGGAATGCAAAGAGAGCAGTCCATCACAGCCAACAGATGGACACGACATTAGTACTAATGACTCGATAAGGGGGCATGATGAGGTCGTGGCAGATAAACAATCATCCTTGAGTTGGCTGCATATATGGAAAGACACTAATCAGATGGGAAAAAACTGAACAAATATACATGTGTGATAGGTGAAACAAAGTAAGCAACCTGCAGAATGAAGCATCAAAAGAGGTTAAGAGAGGGCAATTAATGGATGCTTCAGATAGCACACCACAGCCCTTCAGCTCCAGTGAAGCCATTTGTGGAGCTTCAATATTGAGCACACTCATTTTGGGGCATATACCGAGATTAAGTGACCGAAGACCAACCTGCAATGCGAAAATGCATTCATCAACTTCTTGGGAGGAAATAGAAATGAAAAAGCATAGTAAAAATCATAAAACTATTAGGTAAACATAGAACTCCATCTCAAACCCAAAGAGGATGTACAACAAAGAACAGATGATATTGAGGCTAAAAACGAGCCTATGGTCACTTACTGGGAAGAATGATGCTATTTCAAGATGATCACAACCATCCAAAGAGACTTGCTCAAGATAAGGGCACCTAAGTTGAAGAGAAATTAAAGCACGGCAACCAGCAAGTGAAAGAGAAACCAAAGAAGTGCTGCAGAAAGCCACAGCTGTCAAGCTCTGAACAAAGAGAGAACCACAATTAGATTTAGACCGTAATAATGCATACAAGCCTTTCAAAGAGAAAGGAAAAGTTGAATAGGCAGAAATATATCATCATTTCTTTCAATACCAAAACAAAAAAGAAATATTTTCTTTTCCAAATAGGTGGTAGCAAAAACCGGATCTGGCAGGGAAAAATAAGAGCACCAAAAAGTTGAATACTGCATTACGTTAGGAGTTTAGAGAAGTATCCAGGGACAGAGGGGGGGAGAAAAGATCTCAAAGCATTTCATTAGACGTAATTAAAAAATGTATGAATGCTTTCATGTGGTCAATTCAGGATAGCTTGATAAACTCTCCTCTAGAAATTGGTTTTCTTGAGCCTCAATTATAGCTTTAAATGATTCATAATTTTAACACCCCCAACAAAGCAACCAACCTCTATAAGGTTTTTTTTTTTTTGTGGGGGGTGGGGGGGGGGGGGGCACATTTACCTGACTCACTATAGTTTTCTCCGAGCACCTTATTTTATCCCTTCCATTAGATGGAATGTTCATGTTTACTTGAACCCATACTAAAACCATGGAACCTCTCTTTTCCTCCCTCTCGCTCCCCTTTTTACTGGATGAGGGTAAGCTGAACTACACTCCCCCCCCCCCTTCCGGGAGTTGGGGGTGTTAAGTGTTAACTTCTTTTTTTGATAATGTCAAGTTTGGGTTGATAGAGACCCACTGTGGTTCAGTCCTTCTACAAACCCCCTGCACAGAGGGAGCTTAGTGCACGACGCTGCCCAACTTCTTTGAGTTATTGCAAACAAGACAAATTGTATAAAGCACAACTACATGACACAACATTCAGTACACTTAGATGGCTGCCCAACTTCTGAGTTATTGCAAACAAGACAAATTGTATAAAGCACAACTACATGACACAACATTCAGTACACTTAGATGGCTGCCCAACTTCTGAGTTATTGCAAACAAGACAAATTGTATAAAGCACAACTACATGACACAACATTCAGTACACTTAGATGGCTGCCCAACTTCTGAGTTATTGCAAACAAGACAAATTGTATAAAGCACAACTACATGACACAACATTCAGTACACTTAGATTTTTTAATTGTTTTTGACATGATTCAAAACATTCAAGAGACATGAATATCATCTTTATGATTACTCATTAAAAGCCTGCTAATTAATTGTTGGAGTTTTCAGTACTAAATTTATTTACTTGGAAATGCATGTAAATTTACTTGGAAATGCATGTAATTAATTCCTAAGTTTCTTAAGAAAAGAAAAAAATGGTAATATGATTACAGGTCCATAACTACATTGACAAAGCTGAGGACGAAGGTAAGCTCTCATTTAACAATGTCTGATGCAAGATCAAGAAAGGCCAAGAATCCAGGAAATTCAAGAAGTCCAAAAATCCATTCAAGATTATGATTTCTTTTCCTTTAACATTTGGATTTCTTATTTCTTGTTTCCTAATAATTTAGTTCTTGTTTTAGTAGGATTATATTTGTAGTTCTAATCAACTAGGATTGTTAGTTGGTTTCCGTTCCTAATAAAAAAAAATTCCTATATTAGTTAGGATAGATTTTTCTTAACCTTATTGTTATTACTCTAGTTTAATTAGGATTAGTTTTTCTTAACCTCATCGATTTTACAAAGACCTATTTAAAGGGCTCAATATGCTAAAAATAAACATTGTTGATTAGTTTTTCTAAGCTCTTGTTTCGAAAACGTGATTTATCTTTTAGTTCACTCTTCTTTCTTTATTCAATGCTTCTTGCAATCTTTCGGGATTGAGGGACGAGTGGATAAGGTTCTTTTCATCTTACAATCTTCTCACGTGAGTTTGATAAACACTTTCACTAGTTTTGTGAAAAACTCTACCAGGGTGCTTTGGTTTTTCTCTCTTCTTTGTGCTTGAGAGGTGCAAAACCTTGAGACCACATCAATATGTGCATAAAAATCAGCTGCCAAGATTTTGTTAAACGCCTTTCATTGTCAAGTAAAACTAAGTAGAGATACATATATGTTGGTATTAGATGTAGAAAATCATGTTCAGCAACACATCCTCTAGTTAACAACCAGGCATGCACAAGTTCAAAACGAAGAACTAAATTACAAACCTCACAGTTATCTAGAATTAATGATTTAAGCACAGGACAGCCACCACCATCACTGAAAACTTCACAGACAGAATTCGTGAGCGATTCGCACTCAGTAAGGTCTACTTCTAGCAAATTCGGGCACTGCAATGTAATTGTTGACAAGCTTTCTTGCTTCTGCAAAACTAATTTCTGTGGAGTGATAAAGGAGAGAACCATTATCCTATGAATAATGCTAGTCAATAAATTAAAGTGATAAGATAAAATATCTAGGAACAGACTTACTTTGAGTGCACTTGAAGTTATATTGATTCGTTGGAGCAGTGGGCAATTAGAAACAGTAATTGATGATAACATGCCACTATGCAAGTTGAGGTCAATAAACCTGTCTCAATTTAAACAGAAAGTTAGTGCCCAACAGAGTGATGGAAGTTAAGGCTAGGAGAAAAAAATTCCTGAAACTGGACATGGAAACAACAAAGATATTATCATACTTGCGACAATGTACGAGTCTGATGTTCTGAAGGCGAGGAAGATCCAAGGACACTGATGTTAATAAACTGCAATTATCAAGCTCTAGAACCTGAAAAGTAGTGAAATTCACTTGCAAATATGAGGTTTAAGGACTCCTGAACACACCATGGTTACCAGTATGTAAAGTGTGAGGAAAGACTCAAACCTCTAACATATAGCTATGGGCTATGGCAGCCATGGAAGCTGATGTTATGCCCTCACAACTGTGAAGCTTGAGAACGGTCAACATAACCAGCCTCACAGACTTCAACAAGGAACAAGCGTCAGCATAAACCAACTAAGTCAATTTCAGGTACTACATAAATTAATGAACATCAGAACAGACCTCAAGAGAAATGTTAGGGCAGTACGAAGCATCGAGAACTCGAAGATTTGCACAAGTTTGAGCTATTTCTCGCAGCGTTTCATCACTAACACAAGAACAATTTGACATATCCAAAGACTCTAAAAGAGGGCATGCTGTTGCTGCCGAACGAATAGCGGCGTCTGAAAGCTTGTGACATGACGCTATATCAAGGTCGTGTAAAAGTGGGCAATTAAGCACGGCATGTGGCATGCTACTGCGCTTAAGTGACAACGTTTCAAGCTGCGGACACCTGTAAGAATAGCAGTTAAGCACAACTCGGCACCAACTATATTGACAGTATAACATGGTCTATTAACATTTTACCTGACAGAAACTCGAAGCACACGACACTTCACGAGCTGCAGAAGACGCAATCTGTCATGATAAATAGGTATCTCCTGAATTCCATTTCCAAGAGTAGCATCATTAACAGTCAAGCTCTTCAACATATGGCAATCTGTTAAGGCCTGGAAAAATGTTTCCCCCAGCTGACCTCTGCCCAACGTCAGAGCTTCAAGATTTCTGGAAATAATGAGATGTATCAGATTAGTCACTTACGGTGATCCATAAAGGAGTGCCAACAACATAAAAACCAATTACCTTAATGAGGAAACCGCTTTCATTGCTAGTGGGTGAATATTAAGAGTTCCATATAAATTAACAGCCGTTGCATTTGGGTATCGTCGACACATGTCCTCAACTATCATCAAAACAACCATCAACTCTTTTTAATAAGCGAAAGGAAAAACCACAAACTCTATCTTGTGTAACCATACAGCTAGCTAGAAGCCGTTATTGATTGAAACACAATTGAATGTAAAGGTATCTTAGCAGTGTGCAAGATTACTAACTTCAAATTTTCAATTGAGAACACTTCCTAACAGAATAAATTACATAAACAAAACGAGAGGGTAACCACTCAACTTGACATGCTCTCTAATTTCTCACATCACATTACAGAATATCATTCATAACCCACCAGGAAAAGACTTATTCTATTAATCCCTAATATTTGGCAATCTCTTATTCTAGCGCTGAGCTCTATTAACCAGCTAAGGATGCATCAGCTTTTTGGTTAGGTAATGATAAGCTTTGCCTGCCCTTCTCAATCAACGGAGACTAAAATCTGAAGTAATGACAGTGCAACCATCTGCTGATCTTCAATAATATATATTCAGATGCATGCTCAGGTTTATGAGTAATGTAAGACACAGACATCTCTCCCAGTCTCTTGCATTTTTTCTTGCTAAGAATCCAGCCATATAATCAATTGCTCAAGATCATCTAAGAGACAAGGGAGTTTTCTGGCCTTGGTTAAAGTATGATCTGCTTTTCTCAGTATCGCCATACAACAATTTTATCTTCGGAGTTCCAGTCCTCAACCCCAAGTATGATGAAGATGGTTAAAAAGTTCGATAATTGCTTGAGCCAGAATAATCAAATTATACACTTTCATAGTAATATGAATCAAACCGTTGGGAAAAAATAAAGAACAGCATGTCAGCATTTATTACCACGGTAAAAGATACTCACATTGATCTGAGGAAATCTGCTTGTTCTCAAAATTGAGATACCGCCAAAAATCTTCATGAGAGCTAGCTGCTCTCCACTGCCTACAAACACTTGCAGCTCGACAGAGATCAATATGGTCCAAGAATGAGAATACCTAGCAGCACGAGGGACATATATTCCTTAATCAGAAACTTAGTGGTAATAAACAATTGTTTAAGCAACTCGGACGGAACAAATGCCAGGCAACTAGTAAATACCATATGCAACAAGTCATCAGTAAGATCCATCCGCACATCTAAATCCTCCATTTTTGTGTTGCCAATATCTTTCCCCTCATCATCTGTTGCATCAAGAAAGTTGGACAAACTCACATCTCCACCACCCTCGTTCATAGGACAAAGGTAACTGTTCTCCTGCAACAAGTGATTGTCCCAATCCCTGCAAGAATACAAATCAAGCAGTCTTTATACAAGCAAAGCGATGAATTTGTTTCAAACCAGTCATCCAAATTGTATTTTGGCACAGCCACTTCAACTGAAAATATCCCCAAACACAAAGAAACGGGGAGATCATTAATGGCAGAATTTAGATCTCTGTATCTCTTTATTTCAAAATGAGCACATAAGCTAATCACAAAAACAGGGTACCAACTTCAGGATGTAACAATCTTTTAGCCTTCACTAATGAGGTCTGTGTCAGATATACATGAACAAGGAATACAAGTTCCTAAAAGAAAATTCAAAAGGACCTCAAACTTAGAAATACGTATTTCAGATTAAGTTTCTACTTGAGGTTTTGACCAAGGACTCGTGTAACAACATAACTCACTATTATATAAGAAGCTTGTTAGACTTCCCTTTAAGTTAGCACAAAAAACTGTGACGACCACAAATGATCCCTCCTGCACACCCCACTAACATAGAAAAATATAAAATTGTAAAATGACCTTTTTTTAACCTAAAGGCATGTTAGCTCACTTGGAATCTTTAAGGGATGCAGCAGAAATAAGAGCTTTTAGAGTGAAAAAGCACTTCTTGGAGCATTTTATTTTTTTTGATGAAGTGAGTGACAACACTTGTTCGAATATTTGGAAAATACTTAATAATAGTGTGGCAAAAAAGCATGTTATCACAAGCTCATTTTTTGAGCTTTTAACCTAAATTTAGGCCTCATTTCAAATGACAATTTGTCTATTATCAAATTAAAGAGTTAAATATTACTTTGCATTTTGAAATTCCATAATATAAGTAGCTTTAAAAATAATTCTACAAATATTAAGTAAATGCTTTTATAAAATTTCTCTCGTGTTATATTCTTTCTCCTAGAACAACTATGCGAAAATGTACCTTCTCCAGAACTCAGTGAACTCCGAAACAGGCTTGACTTTAATTACAACTGTATATAACAACCCAAAAGTGTGCATTTGCAGGACTCTTGAGCGTATATTCAATTATTGACCCGTCCCTATTACAACAACTACTCCTAGTTGTTATTCATTCTCTATTTTGGCCCGATTTCACTCCAATGGTCCATAATTTGACTAATTCAAACAAAAATAATAAAGACTACGAATGAAGGCGCAGAAGCAGGTCTTACAGCGAAAAGGAGTTAACTTTGGGCCTTTTATTACAGGAATCACGATCAGGATCCTCTTTCTGCACTGTTGAGGACGAAGAAGCCTCTTCACTCAACCCTAAATTTAAATTAATATTCAACATTCTTTCACCACTGTAATTCCCATTCCTCACCTCCACGTCACCGAGTAACCAGTTGATATCAAAATCAATCTCCTCATTCCTCCGGGCGCCAACATTATCCGCGCGTAGCCTCGACGCGCCGGCGCCGGCGCCGGCTACATCAACGCCGTCAAAAACCGCCCTCCAGTCAAATGCCGGGTTTTCATCCGGCGATTCCTCGCCGTTATTTCCCAAAATCGGGTCCCTCATACTCTTCTTGTAACCCTTGTTATTATCTTCTTCTTCTTCACCGAAGCATAAACAACACCAAATCCTCATACACACACTCACAACACACCAGAAAAGCGGAAAAATAATAAATAAAACTCCAAATTTTATCAATTTGTGAAATTCACAAACCCTAGCTCACGATCTAAAAAAATTGCCAAAAAAAAAACTAACTTCACAATAAATTACACCAAGGCCACTCCTTTCGCGCAAGAAAATACACAAATTACACAGTTGAATGGATTTTTATTCAAGAATGAAGTAGCATAAAACAAAAGATACACAATATGTAGGTACAGGTAGAGAGAGAGAAAACAGCAGTGTGAGAAGTGTAGAGAGAGAAAGAAAGAGATCTGATCGGATCTTTGAAGGATGGAAGGCTGGTAAATGGTGACGCTTTTTTGGGATTGAGCTTTGGAAAGATCGGCGGAAACGGAGATTTGTGGCAAACAAAAAAATAATGAAGATTTGTGTCATTACTTTTTCTCTCTTATTATTCACTTTATCTCTCAGAAATCAAATACTCGTATATACAAATATGATAAGGTGATTTTATATACTCCTGTCCTTTTTCTTTTCTCGCTGTGATTTTTTAGTTTAACAACTTAAACCGAAATGGAGAAAAACTTTCTTAAATTTAATTTAAATTTATATCTATATATATATATATATATATATATATACCTTTTTAAAACAGTTTTTAGTTTAGACAAAATCGTAATTAAATTATTTTCCTAATATTTAATACTTCAAAATCAACTAAAATTTAGAGTTTCATATGTTTCCTTCTTTGAAATATGTAAAAAGTCCTAATATAGACTTAAATTGAAGACTTTGAAGGAAACTAATTTATTTTTCTTAGAAAAGAATTATGTTCACGTATGGAAAATTTGTATTCCTTATAGCGTCTAAGTCAAAGTAGAATATTTTTAGTATATCTTAAAGTACATTTTCACTTTTTTATCCAAAGAGTGTAGTTATTAAAAGAAACAAACTCACGAGATTTCATTGTTTCTCTTTTTACTTTAGTCTTGATTTTGTCTACAAATTTTAATTTTCTCATTTTAATATCTAAGAATCAATATTCACGTCCTAAAAGAAAATTACTTGAGTAGTTAGTTTACCTTCTACTATCAAGCATGCAAACCTTGATAATATTCCTAAGGCAAAAATCAGTTAACATATTTAAGGCTCTATTTTCATTTAGCTCAGTTTACATAAAACGATTAGTCATTTCAAAATTTTATTCCTAGTTATAGAGTACCAATGAATATAATTTTTTTAAATTATAGTAGATGTTTTCATTGTATGATTTATCAAATAGTTTTTTTAAAAGTAAATGTTTGAATAAAGGAAGGACGATATGTGCTTTATAAAAGTCCTCATGTACTTTTTTATTTGAAACTCTATTAGGAATAGCTTTAGGTTCTTGCACCATCCTTTATAAGCAAATATGATTATTATCAAGATAAAGAGATTATGTTGAGTAACATTTTTACTTCCTTTAGCTCAATTATAATGGATAATATTAGTCACACGTTTTTCTAGCTTGATATTTGTTTCTAATTACATACTATAGCTATCACCCATTTGATTTATCGATGCCAGAATTGCGAAACTTCACGATAATATTTTTGATAAAATATTTTCTTAAAAAGGAATTGCTTGGGTTGACATTAGCTATTAATATTTTCACATTAGCTAGCAACCTAAAAAAACAAATACATCTGGCATGGTGGTTAACACCATATCTTATAATTGAGACACATGATTCCTAGTTAATGCTAGATAAAAGAATTTATTTTCCCACGATTAGTCCAAAAAGAGTAAATAAGGCAACTACTATTTTTTTTAATTTACACATTAATTGCCTCCTCTTTGTGATCTTGAAATAAAAAACCTATTATTTTGATCAAACTAATTTAATGTATTTCATAAATATTTTTAAAATAATAATTTTTATTGTATAGTGTCTGAATATTTCAATTTCGTTTTTAAAAATAACATGTATTTCACTTGAATATGATTGTATTGACTAACTCATACGTATAATAAGACACTTTGAGCAGAGAGAATATATTCAAAATGTTAAAATGTTAGGTCATTTTAGATCAATTTCTTTGATCTATCTTTATATTTTTATCTCTTTTTAAATCTTCTACAAAAAGATTAACCAAAAGCTCCCAATCCAATAAAAATATTGACAAATTAACACGATATCAAACTTACAATCGTAAAGCTAACCCAAGTTTTAGATCTTCAAATTTTAGCAATCCGTGTATATCTTGAACTCTTGAGTTAGATTTCTGTACACTTTGATTTTAGAGTTTTCGTCTCTTCCTCTTGCCATTATTTGCAGTTGAATGTATATATATAAAAAAATAAAATTAAGAGTTTCTTTGAATCTTGAAGTGAAAGATTTTTAATATCATATGGATTATTATTGTTTTTGATAAAATAATATTTCCTCAAATAAATTCTCGTAAAAATTTACTTATTTAACTAATATAAGTAAAATCTTACTGGGATTAAATTGTTCCTAAATGTTATATTTCCTATATTTTCAAATGAGGAAAGATATAATAATCAAATTTCTAGTTAACTTCATCGTTCTAAACATTACTCGTAAACTAATTAAATGACCTTTTTTTTCCAATATGATATATATTTTTAAATGATAAAGTCATCTATCAATTTCATGTTCGAGTTTCGTGCTATTATAATTGTTTATGGATAGATAAAAGAAGACAAGATTAAGAGAGTGAAATATTATTTTTTTATATTTTAAATAGTTTAATTTTATTCTTACACCGGCTTACAACTTAATGAGAATAAATTAATGTAATTTGTTGAAAATACTATATATTAGTAGAATTGTTGTTCAATAAAATTACTCTAGTTGTTGACTACTTCAAATGGATGTAAAAGTGTGCACGGACCTTCCAAACATTTGATCTTATTAATGATTTATTAAAGGTAAAACACTAATTGCCTTTAAGTCAATAATTTTAGGTATATATTTCGAATAAGAAAATATTTAATAATCAAAATTTCAGCGAATTTTCAAGTTCTATATATTAGGAAGATTATTTAATTAATATTTTATTTAATGTAAAATCTATTTTTAAATGGTAAAAAAGGCGAAGAACATTTTTCTAAGGGTCTTCGTGCTTTTAATATAATATAGATTCCAATAAAATTCTTTCTAGAATCAAATAGAATTTGTATAAGGTTAAAAATTATAGGAAAATAGATAGTAGACATCAAAATCTTATATATTAGTTCATCAAACATATTAAATTCTTTATTAATTTTATTATTTATATAGTGATTATTATTACTATTTTATATTGAACACATTTGAAGCTTTTGGTTAAGTAGTCTTCGAAGTCTGTGTGCCTTTACTTAGTACCATATTTGTCACGATCTAAATTCCAACTCAGGTCGTGATGGCGCCCAACACCGGAGTCGGGCAAGCCAACATCAGTTTACTAGCGAGATTTCTTTACTCATTTAAATATTTAAGTATTTAACAAATTTAGGTTTAGAAATCATTTAAAGAAAATTGTCAAGCGAATGCAACTTGGTGATGAACTCAAAATATCGTTGTCATAATATGTGGTATAGCAAAAATATTAGAAAATTCTCTACGTGTGCCAAGACCTAGTGTCACAAGTCCACAGGCGACTAGTGGAATATACAAAATAGACAAAATAAATATACAACCGTCTGAAAGGAGTAGACTGAAATATCAAAAGAAATAGCAGAAACTCCATAGTGCAACTGAGGAACGCCAGAGAAAGCAGCTCACCGTGTAGTCTAATCCATAAGGTACTCTCACGATCGCGCTCCGGTATGATAACCAGATACACCAGCCTCAGAACCTGTACAATTAAGTACAGAAGCATAGCGTGAGTACATATAAACAAAATTTGTACCCAGTGAGTATCCCGTCTAAACTCGAAGAAGTAGTGACGAGAGGTAGACGTATTACTCACTAGGGTCATTAGCAATAACATAATTAAACAGGTTTAATCAAGATTAGCAATTATGGAAATCAAGTAGACATGGAATATCAAGTACATGAACTACCACCTGCCGCAAGTGCCAAATAACAACATTAATAAAAGCCCAAAGTCCCCTACCACATAGAACAATTCATTTGACAATATTAACAAGACTCTCAGTCAAATACATAGCATATAGTATGTCGAGGCGTATGGCCGAAGCGACGCAAAAATTAAATGTGCACTACCGAAGGGTCGAACGGCTCGAACCATAGATGCATTTATTACCCCGCTCGCGAATCGATCGTGCGACGCGGTTGACATAATATAAGGCTACCCCGCTCACGAATCATACATGCGACACGGGTGCTCGTATACATACACAGAATTATCAGGAAAATATAGAGTTCACACTTGAAAAACAAGAATCAAGGCAACAACAAGATTTAATGTAACCTTCCATTTTTTCATGCTAGTTTAAAGGATAATAATCAACTAGAAATACATGCAGGGATACAAGTAAGGCATATAAGCATGCTTGTGAGTCCTAAAGACTACCCGACATAACATAGTAGTAGCTACACACGGACTCTCGTCACCTCGTGCGTGCGTAGCCCACGCAAATAGGGACAATTCAATCATTTATAATTACATATGGGGATAATTCCCTCTTACAAGGTTAGAAAGGAGACTCACCTCGCGTAGAACCTACTTCCCAGGTCAAAAACGCGCCCGAAACTCCAAACTCTACACCCGAGGACTCGAAACTAGTCAAATATTATATAAATACGTCACTATACACTCAAAAGTATAAAATTCTCTTACTAGCTTAGCCAATTCGTCTTTATTGAAGAAATCGCAAAATACACCATCGGGCCCACATGCTCGGATTCCGGAAAATTTCGAAAAAATACTCACCCATAGCCTAAGGGTCATTAATATATAATTTTTACATGATTTCATGGTAGAAAAGTGGTGAAATTCCCTAAAGTTCATCAACCCTAGGTTTTCACCCTAACCCCTTTGATTTCCATTAATTAAGTGTTAATCTACCTAAGATTTAGTGTAATAATCTAACATTTAAATGGAAATTACTTACCTTTTAGTAGCTAGGTCGAATACCCTCTTGAAAGCTCTCAAAATCGCTAATGGAGGAGAAGAAAAATGGTGAAAAATGGTTAAGTCCCGAATTAAATGGGCTCACTGCCTTCACTGACCTCCCACATGCGGCTCGAGGACCGCACCTGCGAGCCATTGGTCGCACCTGCGGATTTTTGGCAAGGAGTCTGGGGGTCGCACCTACGGTAGGAAATTCCGCACCAGCGGATCCGCTCCTGCGGAGAAGGGTCCGCACCTGCGAAGGTAGGACTTTCCTCCTGGGAGTCGTACCTGCGAGGCCTCGACCACAGGAGCGGTCTCGCACTTGCGATCTGGGCAACCGCACCTGCGGTCACACCAGACCTAGTGCACCAGCAGCTAAAACTGCTGATTTTTGGCCCTGTTTGGTGTCCGGGAGGCACCTGGGCCCACCCGAACCCCCGTGCAATTATACCAACAAGTCCTAAATCATATTACGGACTTGCTCGAGCCTTCGGAACACCCAAAATAACGCTAAAACTCGAAATCGCTCCTCAAAACCCCCTAGAATCAAACTTAAGAATTTTCAAGTTCTTGAATTCGGTTTCAATGCGCCGAACCGACCTATACTACTCGGAATGACACCAAATTTTGCAAGAAAGTCATAAATGACATAACGGAACTATTCCCGGTCTCAGAATCCCGCTCGGACCTCGATAACAATAAAACACTTTCCAAACCAAAGTATGAACTTAAGGAAACTCTATTTTCGCTATTTGGCGTCAAAACGCTCTCGGATCCTCCAAAACCTATTCCGGACATACGCACAAGTCCGAAATTATTATACGAAGCTATTGGAATCGGCAAAACTCAATTCCGAGGTCGTTTACTCCGAATGTTGACAGAAGCCAAACTTGGCCTTAAAAGCCAAATCCTAAGGAACCAAGTGTTCCTATATTACTCTATACACCTCCGAATCCCGAACCACCCGTCCCCGCAAGTCATGAATCACTGAAAGCCGCTATGGGAAGCCTTATTTAGGGGAATGGAGTCCGAATACGCAAAACGGCCGGACGGGTAATTACATTCTCCACCTCTTAAACAAACGTTCATCCTCGAACGGGTCTAGAATCATACCTGAAGTGCTGAATAAGTGTGGATATCTGATCCGCATGTCCTCCTAGGACTCCCAAGTCGCCTCCTCAACTGATTGGCCTCTCCACTGGACCTTCAGCGCAGGAACTCTCTTGGACCTCAACTGCGGTTCTGTCTGTCAATAATGGCAACTGTGCACCTCCTTTAGAATCCTCTGCCTCAAGCTATCAACATTAGGAACACACAACCGACCCTTAAGTCTTAGAACACCATCTTCGCCAATAGTGACCTCCTTGGCACCACCTTGAACCATTGTCTCCTGTAGCTCTGCCAAGCGTGGATCATCATACTGCCGAGCCTTAATCTACCCCAATAACAAAGACTGAGCAACTACATGTGCAAGAACTCGACGAGGCTCTGAAAGATCTAATCTCACCAAGCGATTAGCCAGGGACTGAATGTCCAAGGCCAGAGGTCTCTCCTCCGCTGCAATGAAAGCCAAACTACTCATACTCTCCGCCTTCCTGCTCAAAGCATCTGCTACTACATTCGCCTTACCCGGATGATAAAGGATGGTGATATCATAATCCTTCAGCAAATCAAGCCACCTGCACTGCCTCAAATTAATACCCCTCTGCTTGAACAAGTGCTGCTAGCTGCGGTGGTCTATATAAACCTCACAAGACACCCCATACAAGTAATGCCTCCAAATCTTAAGAGCATGGACAATAGCTGCCAACTCCAAACGTGCACCAGATAATTCTTCTCATGAATCTTCAGCTGGCGTGAAGCATAAACAATAACTCTCCCTTCCTGCATCAACACGCACCCCAAGCCAAAACGTGAAGCGTCGCAATATACTGTATACATCCAAGAACCGGAAGGCAATACCAGAACTGGTGCTGAGGTCAATGTTGTCTTGAGCTTCTGAAAGCTCGCCTCACACTCATTGGACCACCGAAATGGAGCATTCTTCTGAGTCAATCTGGTCAATGGGGCTGCAATGGATGAAAAGCCCTCCACAAATCGCCGATAGTAGCCTGCTAGACCCAAGAAACTCCTGATCTCTGTAGCTGTAGTAGGACGTGGCCAACCCCGAACTGCCTCAATCTTCTTAGGATCAAACTTGATACCCTCTTCGGATACTACATGTCCCAAGAATGCCACAGAATCCAACCAAAACTCGCACTTGGAGAACTTAGCATATAACTTCTGTTCTCGCAAAGTCTGGAGCACAACTCTTAAATATTGCTCGTGCTCTCCCAGTCTACATGAGTAAATCAAGATGTCATTAATGAAGACGATGACAAAGGAATCAATATACGACCTGAACACCTTATTCATCAAATCCATAAATGTTGCTGGAGCATTAGTCAAGCCAAAGAACATCACCAAGAACGGCCATATCTCGTACGAAAAGCAGTCTTCGGGACATCTGAGGCCCGAATCTTCAACTGATGATAGCCCGATCTCAAGTCTATCTTAGAAAACACCCTGGCACCCTGCAAATGGTCAAACAAATCATGCCAGGATAATCTCAACTCCAGCCTAGGCAACTCAGGCATGGCCAAAGTAACCGTCTTGGCATGGAAATCCAAGATGGCATGATGAGGAGATAGCCAATCCATGCCCAGGATAATCTCAAAATCAACCATATCAAGAAATATGAGGTCTGCTATAGTCTCGAACCCACAGAATGTGATCACGCAAGACTGATAAATCCGGTCTACCACTACAGAATCACCAACGGGAGTGGACACATATAGGAGAACCCAAGGACTCATGAGGAGCATCTAGAAAAAAAGAAAACAAGGCTGACACATATGAATAAGTAGATCTCGGGTCAAATAGCACTGATGCCTCTCTACCACATACTGAAAATAAGAAAACAAGGCTGACACATATGAATAAGTAGATCCCGGGTCAAATAGCACTGATGCCTCTCTACCACATACTGAAATAATATATGTGATCACGACATCTGAGGCCACTGCATATGCTCGGGCCGGAATGGCGTAGAATCTGGCTGGAGTACCTGAAGATTGACCCCCGCTGGACTGAATAGGAGCGAGCTGAGCTCCCCCTGCCTGGCCTCCACCTCTGGGACGACCTCTACCAGCCTGTCATCCACCTCTAGGTGGACGGGGCGCCGGTGCTGAGAATGCGGGCTGGTAACTCTGCTGAATAGACTTGCCCCTAAGCCTGGGACAAATCATCCTCATATGGCCTGAATCCCCACACTCGTAACACCTCGCTGGAGGCATGGCCTATTTCCTTGAAGATGAACCCTGAATAGCCGGGGGACAATGAGAACTCTCTGGCATGGCACTGAAGTAAGGACTACGAGACCCCTGATGACCTGAATACCCACCGGAAGGACCCTGAATGGCTGGTTGGCGGTAAGAAATCTCTGGCATGGCATTGAAATAAGGTCTCACCGGAGCACCACGAGGGGGTGGTGGAGGAGCTGAATATGGAGGCCTGCTGGGCTGGCCACTACCGAACTGACCTCTTCCCCTGGCTGGGGCACCTCTGAAATCTCAAGAAAATCTAGCTCTCTTGTACTACTGACCCTGCTCTCTGCCCCTTGATCGGTAACCCTAAATCTGGCGAGCTATCTCGACCACAAGCTAATAAGGAGTACCCATCTCTACCTCTCGGGCCATGTTGGCCCTAATATCGGAGTGTATCCCAGCTACAAACCTCCGCACTCTCTTAGCATCAGTAGGAAGAATCATAAAGGCATGGCAGGACAACTCTGAAAACCTGGCCTCATAGTCTGTAACTGACATCTGCCCCCGCTCCAGCTGCTCAAACTGGTACCGCAACTCTTCCCTCTCGGAGGGTCAAATATACCTGTCCAGGAACATCTGAGTGAACTGTTCCCATGTGATAGTAGGGGAACATGCTGGCCTACCAAGGATAAATGACTGCCACCATCTGCCGCCCTGCCCTCTAGCTGGTAGGTAGTGAAGTCGACTCCATGGGACTCTAAAATCCTCATGTTGTGCAGTCTGTCCCTGCACCTATCGATAAAGTCTTGAGCATCCTCGCCTTTCTCACCTCCGAAGATAGGAGGGTACGATCGAGTCCATCTATCAAGTAGCTTCTGCGGATCGCCATCCGCAGCCGGTCTGAGCTTTGGTGCTGCTATTGCTGGCTGTGCTCCACCCACGGGCAGAGTACCCGAAGTCTGATATACTGGCGTTCCATGACCTGCGACCTAGGTGGTAGGGGTCTGAACTCCCCCTCCCGCCTGAGAAGTGGCAGGATCCGCTGGAAATAAACCAGCCTGGGTCATAGTGTCCATGAACCGCATCATACGGCCCATGATCTCCTGAAAGCCTGGTGCAGTCATGAAATGTGCTGGGGCAGGATTTGCTGGAGGCACCTTGTCCTGCTCCTCAATGATAGGATCCTATGGGGCTGCTAATGGAGCAACTCTGGGACGCCCTCGTCCCCTACCTCGGGCCGGTGCCCTCCCCCGGCCTCGGACGGCGGGGGTAGCGACATCTCCCAGTTCTGGAATATCAGCTGCCCGAGTCCTCACCATCTGTGAGAGAATAGAAGAATGAGATTTAGCAAGACTATCAACTGCATGATAGAATAAGAATAATGAGAGGTTTCTTAACACCCTATAACCTCCCGAAGATAAATACAGACATCTCCGTATCGATCCGCAAGACTCTACTAGGTTTGCCTGTGACTTGTGAGACCTACGTGAACCTAGGGCTCTGATACCATGTTGTCGCGACTCAAATTCCAACTCAAGTCGTGATGGCGCCCAACACCGGAGTCGGGCAAGTTAAAATCAGTTTACTAGAGAGATTTCTTTACTTATTTAAATATTTAAGTACTTAACAAATTTAGGTTTAGAAATCATTTAAAGAAAACGGTCAAGCGAATGCTGTAGGCATGTAATTTTTGACCCTCTCTGAAAATTTACGCTATTTTTGTGCGTAGATATTTATTTTAGGTCTAATATCGCTATTTTGGATATTTTAAACTTCTTTGCTTTATTTTATCTTTAAAAAAAAATTAAAAACTACAAAAAAAATTTTTTCTTTATTTTAGATTATTAGTATTTTGTTTAGTTAGTTTTATTTTATTTCTTACAAAGGATGAAAAGAAAAGTTTCAAAGAATATTCTTATATAGTTTCAGTGAAAATTTTAATTCATAGTATTTAATAAATATTTAGTAGTAGTTGAATCTTTAATATGGTTATTTCTAATATTTCCTATTAATTTGAAGCAATTGAAATTTTGAATTTAGTAGTATCAAATTTTAGTTTTGATACTCTGAACCAAATATAGAAAACCAAAAAAAGAAAGAGAAAAAAGGAAGGGGGAAAGCAGGGGGAGATTGGACAAAAACTGAAAAATCTCATCCTTCTTCATTTTTGAGAGAAATTGTAGGCGTTCATCTTTTTCGCCAGCCAACTGCCGGGCTTGACAACCGGCGGGTCTAGTCGTCCACCCACGACCTCTCTTTCCCTCACCTCCTTCCTCATCTTGCTCTCACAGATTTGTAGACAAGATAATCGAGTCGCGCCGAAAGAGGTAACTCTCGCCGGAAATGGCGACCAAAAGTGACAAATGGCCATGGACATGAACTGAAACCTTCAGATCAGGTCCTAAAATGGATGCTATGGGAGACACGACTCATATTAGCTACCATCATAGTCGCCAGAGTTGAAAGTTGGCGTTTATTTCATGACGCGGTTGTTGCCCTTCTCTTCTTCTCCTTCACATTCTATCTCTTTTGAAATTCGGCGACCCTCCATTGAATCCGGCGAAACAGAGCCCAAACCCAACACTAAAACTAGCTCCAAAAACGCCCTGAAACTACCCTAAATCAGTGGGAAAATCAGTCCGAAATCGTCGTCCAACTCTGTCGATTTGAATCCTTCGAGGTTGTTGATTCCGGTTCGAGTTTCCGGGTCCCTGGCTCGATCAAAGATGGATTGTTTGTGGTATTTCCTTTTCTGTGTAATCATTTGCAATTTTGAGCAATAAAAGTCCGTCTCTATCCTGTTCACTTCATCTGAATGTTTGGATTTTAACTTTACTACTCTAGAATTTTAGAGTGTGTTTGTTATCGGTTTGTTGTTGGATATTGTTCATTCATTGTCTTTATTTTTTATGTGGTGAATTATTTTTAGTTTGATATTTTTGTGATGCTATACTGATTTTCTGTTTCTTGTTGTTAGTTTTAAAATTACAATTTAGCAGTAGCAATTTAGCTTTACAAGTCTAATTTGCCAAGCTTTGTTGATTTTAGTCAATAGATTAATAGTTATTCCATTCTTGCATAATAGATAATTGTCTCATAATTTCAAGGATAGAGTAATAATTTGTAAATATCTTTAAATGGGGACAACTTGTCAATACCTTAGATTGCCAAAATATTTCTTGACTTCAAAAATAACTCCGTCCTTAATTCTCCATGGCATCAATAAGCTTAAACTTAGGAAAAATAACATAATTAACATCGTAGCTTGTTTTGGGCACGATTAATAATTTATCGTTGCCATGAGTACGGTTCCCGTGGCATGATCACGCTACACAAATCTCAATTCGGGTGTGCATTTCATGTGACCCGACCATAATTTCAAATAATATTAATAAAATAAACATGTTGTGAATCGTGGGTGCATTTCATGTGGCGCGGTTTGCAATGTGTATCAAAACAACAAGTGTACGACATCGTGACTTGTTTTAAAATAATCCCATAAATAAATAAGTAAAGGAAAATATTTTTTTGGATTTTTTGAAAATTGTGGTCTCAAAGAAAGATTTTCCATAGAAGCAAGTAAAGAAAATATTTTTTTTCGATTTTCTTTGTTTTTGAAAATTGTGAAAAATAAAAAAGTAGAAAATATTTTTTTTGGTATTTTGATTTTATTTTTATTTTTGAATGAAAGACTTCTTAAAATGAAAGAAAATATTTTTGGTTTTAAAATTTTTTATTTGGGATTTTCTAAAGAAAGACTTCTAAAAAGGAATTAAAGGATTTTTTTTTTTGGATTTTTGAAAATTGGGGTCTCAAAGAAAGAAAATTAAATATTCAAAAAATAGTTTCTTTAGAAGTCTTTCTTTAATAATTTTAACATAAAAAATTATAAAACGGCAAAAGTATTTTTTTTTCTTCTTTAGAAGGTTTTCTTTCAAAATTCACTGAAAAAAAAGAAAATCGAAATTAAAAAAAAGTATTTTCTTTCTTCTTTATAAGTCTTTCTTTCGAAAATTAAAAACGAAAAATTTCAAATTTTTTTTTAAAAAGAGTTAGTTTATGTCCCTTATGTCTGATCTTCCTGAACTACGCAAGATCTGATTCATGCGGCGTCATGATACAATAGGCAACCCACATCAGGTTCGATCGAATGAAAAAAAGTGAAAAAAAAGATAATAAGGACCGACTGAGTCCATTCTAACATGTCTTTTGTTTTGGAATAAAGAAATCATTTGAGGTGGTCGGTTTGTGGTAAGCTGCAACACAATTCACAAGGTCCAAGAGAAAATGCCAATGACAACTAACATCGAAGCTGTTACGAGTGCTCGTGAGACTCGGGGTCAGAGGGTTCAACAAGAGTCCACTGTGGTTGAGGAAAATAGAATACTGAAACAGAAAATGGCTGAAATGTGTCAAACATGGGTCGATGGCCAAGGACCGCCCTTTTCTTCTCATAGTTACCTAGAGTTCACACTCATCTCAACTACTGTCGTTCCGGTCTCATTGCCTGATAAATCCTATCCACCTGGGTTCAGTCCTTATTCCAACTGCACGACTACAGCTGGAACTTCTGTTGCTTGCTCCCAAAGTGTGCCATTGGCAACCAATCAGACAACCGTTGTTGTCACGCCTGTCTTCACTGTCCCACAACCAACAGTGGTATAGAGGAAAACTCATGAGTCACAATTTGCTACCAATCGAGAACAATATCACTCTCCTGAGTAACACTCGTACTTATTTGATCTTCCTGCAAAGATTGAGAAGCCTTCCCGAAAGATGGCACATGAAGAAATGACCCAAAGACTGAAAAGCTTAGAACAACAGTTGAAAAACATGCAAGGGTTGGCAGGTCAGAAGAGTATTGCCTTCAAGAATCTATGTATATTCCCCGATGTTCGTTTGCCACTTGGTTTCAAGATCCCTAAATTTGAAAAGTATGATGGACACGACGACCCCATATCTCACTTGAAAAGGTATTGCAATCAGCTAAGAGGTGCGGGAAGAAATGAAGACTTGCTAATGGCATATTTTGGGGAAAGCCGGACGGGAGTAGCCTCCGAATGGTTTATGGATCAAGACACATCTTGCTGGTATGACATGGATCATGCCTTTGTCAAACAGTTCCAATACAACATCGACCTCTCCCCAGACCGCAATTCCCTTTCAAACCTGAAGAAGAAACCAACTGAAAGTTTCAGGGAATATGCCATTAAATGGAGAGAGAAAGCGGCTAGAGTTAGGCCACCCATGGATGACCACGAGCTAATCACTGTCTTCCTTCAGGCTCAAGAGCTAGATTATTTTCAAAACGTGATGTCCGCAGTTGGAAAATCCTTCTCGGAAGCAATCAAAATGGGAGAAATGATTGAGAATGGTATTAAGACGGGCAATATAAGTCAATCATCTATCAAAGCCGCAACTCAGGCTATCCAGATTGAATCTAATAATCTTAGCGACACAAATGAGAAGGATAAAGAAATTATGATGACATCAGGGTCGACAAGAGGTCCTAGGAGAACATCTCGAAGATGTGACCAATCTCGTCTGTTTTCCGATGATTCCCATGAGCACTACTATCCACCTCAGAATCCACAATACAAGTTTGCTCCACCTGAGTATGTTGTCCAGCCACCAAGACACCCCAGAAGGCGAGCATCGCAAAATCTCCACCAGCCTCCATAAAATTTTCAAGTGCCCTACAACCCGCATTCAAGCAAGGGGTATAATGGGGAACAAAGGTTGAAAGATAATTTTACACCAATAGGAGAGTCTTATGCAAGCTTGTTTGAGAAATTAAAGCATTGTGACATGATTGCACATGTTCCTCCAAATCATGTGGACCCACGTGCAAGAAGCTTTGACCCTTCTAAAAGGTGTGAATACCATTTCAATGCTCAGGGGCACGATGTTGAAAGCTGTCGGGATTTGAAAAGAGAAATAGAAAGGATGATTCAGGAAAATCTGATTGTGATCACTGATAGTGACACCCATAATATCACGCAGAATCATTTACCTACACATGATGATGCACACTTTGTGGGGATGATGCGTGGTGACAGGGAGTATGAGAATCCTATCAGGAACTTGCTGACTGAAATTAATTATTTTGAAATTGGAGAAAGCTCTGCTGATTGTGATGAGCAAATTTGTGGCCAAATGTCAAGCTTAGCAATTGAAAAGTCATTCCCTCCTTACTAGGAAGGAATAATGGTAGGTTGTTTTGATATTTTTTCTATTATCTGGGTTATTTCAGGGTTGTGATTCAAATTTTATTTGTTTTATTGAGTCAAACCTTTCTATCCCTCTTTTCTGTTTGTGTGAGTCTTGTCTGTCTGTTTTATTGCTATTTTCGTTATCCGGGTTATTCTAGGGCTGTAACTCGGATTTTAGGTTATTTGTCTTGTTGTTAAGCCCTTCCATCCTTTACTTAATGAAATACAGTTTGAATCATTGTGTCCTTCACTCTGAGTCAGTACTTGTCAAAACAAGCAAGCAAAGATTTCAAAATCTGCTATCAGTTTTTCAGTTGCACAAAAGTGAATTTGGCCAGCAATTCAATGTTACAGTCAATATGCATTGAGGATTCATACAGAGGCTTCCCCCCAAAAAGACCCTTGTCAGCCTACTTGGCGCAAGCAAAGATAACTGGTAATTCCCTCTGACAATCAAATTGCTCCAAAAGGCAAGAAGTCATTCAAGATATCAGAAAAGGTCGCCTAAGCAAAGATCTCCTGTTGGGATAAGTCTGACTGAGCCACAAATACAAGTGGTACTGGGTGTGAAACAATCAGGGTTGATGCAGAGCAAAAAAGTCTCTTGAAACTGACTCAGGCTAATTGAGCAAAAGCCAAGCTGCCCAGGACTCAAGGCCACAAACCGACCACCACTTGTTAAAACGGACAAAAATTTTCTTTGTTTGAAATAAAATAAAGCAGTGCAACGAAAGTGGTTCAAAAAAAAGGAAGAAGAGAAGAGCCGAAAAAGGGAAGTTTCTCAAATCTTTACCTTTATTTTGCTAATGTACATAAAATGTCGCCATTAATCTTCACATTTTTCCTCCTAGGATAAAAAGTCCTAGTACGATGGATTTTCCTACCCCATCCTCTGCCACGGCCTCGGACGGCAGGAGTAGCGACATCTCCCGGTTCTGGAATATCAGCTGCCCGAGTCCTCACCATCTGTGAGAGAATAAAAGAATGAGATTTAGCAAGACTATCAACTGCACGATAGAATAGGAATAATGAGAGGTTTCTTAACACCCCATAGCCTCCCAAAGATAAATATAGACGTCTCCGTATCGATCCGCAAGACTCTACTAGGTTTGCCTGTGACTTGTGAGACCTACGTGAACCTAGAGCTTCTGATACCATGTTGTCACAACCCAAATTCCAACTCAGGTCGTGATGGCGCCCAACACCGGAGTCGGGCAAGCCAACATCAGTTTACTAGCGAGATTTCTTTACTTATTTAAATATTTAAGTACTTAACCAATTTAGGTTTAGAAATCATTTAAAGAAAACGGTCAAGTGAATGCAACTTGGTGAAATGAACTCAAAATATCGTTGCCATCATATGTGTTATAGCAAAAATATTAGAAAATCCTCTACGTGTGCCAAGACCTAGTGTCACAAGTCCACAGGCGACTAGTGCAATATACAAAATAGACAAAATAAATATACAACCGTCTGAAAGGAGTGGACAGAAATATCAAAAGAAATAGCAGAAACTCCACACTGCTGCTGAGGGAACGCCAGAGAGAGCAGCTCACCGTGTAGTCTAATCTTGAAGGTACTCTCACGATCGCGCTCCGGTATGATAACCAGATGCAGCAGCCTCAGAACCTGTACAATTAAGTACATAAGCGTAGCATGAGTACATATAAACAAATATGTACCCAATGAGTATCCCGTCTAAACTCGAAGAAGTAATGACGAGAGGTAGACGTATTACTCACTAGGGTCATTAGCAATAACATAATTAAACAGGTTTAATCAGGATTAGCAATTACGAAAATCAAGTAGACATGGAATATCAAGTACATGAACTACCACCTGCCGCAAGTGCCAATAAAAACATTAATAAAAGTCCAAAGTCCCCTACCACATAGAACAATTCATTTGACAATATTGACAAGACTCTCAGTCAAATACATAACATATAATATGCCGAGGCGTACGGCCGAAGCAACGCGAAAATTAAATGTGCACCGCCGAAGGGTTGAAGGGCTCGAACCGTAGATGCATCTATTACCTCTCTCACGAATCGATTGGGCGACGCGGTTGACATAATATAAGGCTACTCCGCTCACGAATCATACATGCGACATGGGTGCTCGTATACATACACAGAATTATCAGGAAATTCAGGAAAATATAGAGTTCACACTTGGAAAACAAGAATCAAGGCAACAACAAGATTTAGTGTAACCTTCCATTTTCTCATGCTAGTTTCAAGCATAATAATCAACTAGAAATACATGCAGGGATACAAGTAAGGCATATAAGCATGCTTGTGATTCTCAAAAGACTACCCGACATAACATAGTAGTAGCTACGAACGGACTCTCGTCTCCTCGTGCGTGCGTAACCCTCGCGTATAGGGACAATTAAATCATTTATAATTACCTATGGGGACAATTCCCGCTTACAAGGTTAGAAAGGACATCGATAACACAAAAACACGTTCCAAACCAAATTATGAAATTAAGGAAACTCTATTTTCGTTATTTGGCATCGAAACGCTTCCGGGTTATCCAAAACCCATTTCGGACATACGCATAAGTCCGAAATCATCATAGGAAGCTACTGGAATCGACGAAACTCGATTCCGAGGTCGTTTACTCCGAATGTTTGACCGAAGTCAAACTTGGCCTTAAAAGCCAAATCCTAAGGAACCAAATGTTCCTATATTACTCTATACACTTCCGAATCCCGAACCACCCGTCTCCGCAAGTCATGAATCACTGAAAGCCTCTACGGGAAGCCTTATTTAGGGGAACGGAGTCCGACTACGCAAAACGACCGGTCGGATCGTTACAATATTCATAAAATTTCTTTTTTTAAATCAAACTTCAAGGTTATAAGTATTAGGTAGCGTAACTAAGAATTATAGTAGTCGTACGTTTTACATCGTCAAACAAGAAAATACTTTTTGTTAGGTAAAATTTAAACTGATTTAAAGTTTTAAAGTATTAGAAAAAAGTGACTATTCCTAAATAACAGGAAATTAAAAAGGAAATTATTAATAATCAAAATATTAGTAGATTAAAAAGTCCTATATATATATTAGAAAAATAATTAAATGGATATTCCTAAATAATAGAGAATTAATTAAATGACTGTTCCTAAATATTAGGGATATAATCAAATGACTATTTTATCTAATGTAAACTCTATTTTAAAAGGGTAAAAAAGACGAACGATATTTCGCTAAAGGCTTTCGTGCTTTTAATGGAGGAGTTGATTGCAATAGGATGCTAATTTACACGTAATTAAGACTATAGGCATGCAAATTAACGTTAAAACAATAGTAAATTTTGTTATATGTTTAGTATTCTTGTATTTATAAAAAATTTATATACAAGAATGTGACTACATATATTAATAAATACGTGCTACATTTAAATTCTCCATTATCCACCTACTAAATTTTAAAAAATAAAAAATAAAATTCCAACTTGATTTATTCTTTTGAGTATATGACTTCGTATTGGATAAATTGTAACATTCCTTCCTTTACTAACTATTTAAGTGTTTGAATTCAACTAAGGTTTCTTATATAATACATCTTGGATGAATTGGGTGATCGTGTTTAATATTGAAGCGTTAAAACTTGAATAGAAAACAATAATTTGGATAATTATAAAATATTAAAGGCATTTAATCATATTCCTAATAACTTAGTTAAATAACTATACTATATATTAAAAACTTGATTCTCCTGATATTACAATCTCAATGTCAGGACTCAAGAGCAAACATGTAATGACTCGACCGGTCGTTTCGAGAGTTATAGTCCCGTTTTCCTTATTTCTTCTTCTTTTTGTGTTATTCAATTATATTGTGATATACCGGGTTAGTTGGTTCGGGTCCGGAGTGATTTCAGAGTGAATTGAGACACTTAGTCTCTTTATTAGAAGCTTAAGTTAGAAAGTCAATCGGATGTTGACTTACGTGCAAACGATCTCGGATTTGAATTTTGATGGCTCTGTTAGCTTCGTTAGGTGATTTTGGACTTGGGAGTGCATCCGGAATGTGATTTGGAGGTCCGTAGTGGAATTAGGCTTGAATTGGCGAAAGTTGAAAATTCGACGATTTTGGTCGGCAATGGAAAATTTGATATCGGGGTCTGACCGGATTTTCGAGAGTTGGAGTAGGTTCGTGGTGTTATTTGTGACGTGTATGTAAAAGTTGAGGTCATTCGAACGTGATTTGATAGGTTTCAGCATTGTTTGCGGAATTTGGAAGTTTAGAAGTTCTTAGGCTTGAATCCGTGGGTAATTTGGTGTTTTGATGTTGTTTTGAGTGATTCGAAGGCTCGACTATGTTCGTATGACGTTATGGGACGTGTCGGTATGTTCGGTTGAGGTCCCGAGGGCCTCGGGATGATTCTGGGTGATTAACGGTAGGTTTGGAACTTGGAAAATGCAGCCAAACTGCTGCTGCTGCTAGTGTTTTCCGCACCTGCGGAGAGGGAGCCGCAGGTGCGAGACCACAGAAGCGTATGGGAGGTCACAGATGCGGGCAGTGTTGAGTTGGACTAGAACAACAGGTGCGAGAAGGTGGTCGTATCTGCAAGCCCGCAGGTGCGAGACCTGGGGCGCAAATGCGGAAAAGAGGAAATTGGCTAGTTCCGCAGAAGCGGAGGGAGATGCGCAGGTGCGCTATCGCAGGTGCGAGATTTGGCCGCAAATGTGAAACCTAGGATTTTAAGTGAGTTCCGCACCTGCGATGGAATCTGCAGGTGCGGCGTCGCAGAAGCAGAAAAGGGGACCACAGATGCTGTTTCACTCGACAGAATGTATAAATAGAGGAATTCAAGATTTTTCCTCATTTCCACCATTTTTAACTCGGACTTTGTAGCTTTTGATGTGATTTTTGAAGGGGATTCAAGGATATTCACTTAGGTAAGTTACTTGAGCTTTATTATCCTTAGCTATAGTGTTTTTCCGTTGATTTCTCACCTAATTAGTGTGAACACCTAATTTTTGCACTATTTTAACACCTCCTAAAGTCATTAATGTTTTGTTATTTTAATTATTTTTTCTCAATTTTTGTGTCTTTAATTGCATATTTTCTATCATAAAATACCAAAAAACAGTTCTTTTTTTCATTCGTGCATTTTAGGAATTAATTAACTGTTTAATTGGTGAATTAATCTAGTTAATTTATCATTTGAATAAGTTATTTAATTAATTTATTTATTTGTGTAAATTTAGTTAATAAGTAGGATTAAGGAAGAAATTAGGCCAAATTTGAAAGAGAAAGTGGCCAAGAGTGCAAAACAAGGGGTTGTCATGGAAGGATTTAAAACGACGTATTTTCAAGACAAAACTACATCGTTTTTGTTAGGTAAATGAAAATCCATCATGACCATTCATTCCATCTTAATCTAATGGTCAAATTTATCCCTAATTAAAATATAAAACCTAAAAATCAGATTTTTCCCTATTTTTCAAACCCTAAAACCGCCCCCTTCTCTCTTCTCTCTCTCACCCTCTCTCAAAGCCGCCACCGCTCCACCACTGCCACCACCGTGCGCCGCCGCTAGTGGTGGTCCAATCAGCCCCATATTTTCACCCTATGTTCTTCTTAACCCCCTCTTTTCGAATCTCCAAGCTAAATTCCCCAAAACCCTCTCAAAATCAACGAATTTTAGATCTAGGAAATCCTAGCTGCCACCCTTTTGCCCAAATTCGTGAAGCTCCGGCCACCACCACACTGCAATACCTACATCAACGGATAGAGATCCTCAAGACCTACCTATTGATGTTAATTTCAATCCCAAAATCATGCAACCATATTCCGGCCAGTCACCGGCGACCGCCCAACGCCACCACTGCCTTCACCACTTTCTCCACCCACTGCCAAACAACACCCAAGCCACCAATTTGAAGCTTGGCAGAGACCCCATCTCGGCAATAACCGAGTGAGGATTTTTCCAAGTTTCGCGCTTGGTGGACATAGATCGTCGTCTCAATTACACGGCCGCAATCGCGTAACTAACTTTGAATCCGAGCATAGCGCAAAATTGTAATCCCTTCTCCTTTTTATTGATTTTCTATTCTTTCTTCATAATTGATTTTAAGTTTTTATTTATGGTTAAGTTTTTTCTCGTTTGTTTATTTTGTTTAATTCTGATTGCATCGTCATTTATTTAGTTTTGTTGTGGTTAATTACTTTACTGTTAATACGCGCCTTAATCATCGATTTTTGTCTCCGATTTTTTTTTTTGCAATGTTATGGGTTACTTTCTAGTTATTAAATGCTGAAATTTCTAGTTTTACACTAGTTTAAATTAGTTTGATTAGGTTGATATTGGTTTGTGAAGAGTAAAAGGGAAAATATTGAGTAGAGTACTTAGTTGGTTGCTTTTACTATTTGAATCATGCTAAGAGTACAACTACTCTCCTTCTTTCTGAATTTAGTGAAAAGACTGTCCTTTCTTCTATTTGGACAGTCCTAGGATGGGTTTTTGGTGAGAAAAAGTAAGTCTTTTGGACAGATTTTTGGTGAACCAAAATCTGTCCAAAGGTGCTTGCTTTTCCTACTTAAAAGGGTCCTCTCTCACCCATTTTAGACATATTGAGACACTCTATTTTACACTGAGATAACTTCTAGAGAGTGCCTTGAATACACATATCTGAGAGTTGTTTCTTAAGTGCAAAACTTTTTTTCAAGAAAAAGAGAGGGGTCTTGAAAGCTTCTTCTGGAGTTACATAGTTTTTGGTTACCACTTCTTTGCTTGGTGTTTTCTGGTTCATCTTCTTGGGTTTGAAATCTGAAATCTGCTCGTTGTTGCTGTCTTTTGCTGTGTTGCTGCCCGCTTAACTATTTTGTTGTCCACTTCTTGATTTTGGAAAGAGTTGACCTTGTTGTATTTTCCGCTGTCCAGGTAACTTTCGGTCCATGTAAACTCCTAAAATTGAGTTGGAATGAAAGATAATGACGCTGGAAAATATTAATAGTTTCATTCGTCTTATTGTAATTCATTTTTACATGCTCCTGAATGTTGGATAATGTTATTACTATATGCTAGTTAATTAAATTGTGTCAAGCATCTTTAATCTTATGCTAAAGTTCTAGATATAATTCTGTTTGGTTTCAGTTGCTTGTATGAAGTATGTATTAAACTATGGATCCATGTAGTTATGCTTGTTTCGCTGTATTGCCAAGCTAAACTTTTTCTCTCTCTCATTGATTAGAGTCCCAATAATCTTGCTTATTTCTTGAAAAGGTTTATTTTAGTAAAGTAGGCAAGTTGTAAATAGAAAGTTATTCTCCACAAACTTATTTTGTAAATAGTTGGCGATGTATTGCAAAAATGAAAAAAATACGGCTAGATCTGTAATGTGGCTCTAAAAGGCTACATCTGCAGATTTGAAGTCCAAGAGCATGGGCCTTCTTGGATTTTGTCTTGGACATGAGCCCGTTGACTCCATCAGCCCAGTGATGGGCTGCCTCATTTTGATATCACCACAAGTCCAATTTGTTTTTAGTTTTAAACAATGTAAGTTAATAATTTCCCCGCACCAATCTCATCTTTTAAATTAGTAATCGTGATAACCACAAAGTTATTTCAATTAACCATACATTAATCATTTTGAATTTGTAAATAATTTTATTAAGTTAGAAAATGAACCATCAATCTACAAATAAAAAAAATATTTTTCTTTGACTAATTCCATAACATAGGTTTTCTAAAGTTAGTCAATTCTTTAATTTAGGATGACAATAGTAATATCTAGTCGAGATTCAAAAATGAAGCGAAAAACTATTTTTTTTAAATTTTGACGCCTCCCCTTTGTTTAGTCATTAAATAAATTCAATAAGATTATTTATTTATAAAATAATTAATTTCGTCTTAACCGATGTCGGAAGACTCGCTTCGGAATAAAGACATAAAAAAATGGCAAAGTCGTGAGGGTGTGTCTTGTTCCAATTCTTTCAAATAAATAAAAGTTAAATTTAATTAACTTCGAGTAGGCTCCCATTTTAGGTGCGACACACGAACCAAGGTCGGAGATACTCGTCTTGGTTAGTGCAAGCTAGGGTCGGTGATATTCGTCCTAGTTTGAGATCAATGAAGTCATCAAAAATAAAGGCGGATCTAGGAAAAACATGAAAACGAAATAAAGCATAGTTTATTTAAAATTTATTTAAAGCCAAATATATTTAATAAAACGACCGTACTAGAACCACGGGACTCGGGAATGTCTTACACCTTCTTCCCGATCAATAGAATTCCTTACCCAGACTTTCTTTTTGCAGACCAATAATAAAAGAGTCAAATCTTCTTTTGACTAGGGATTCAAATAAAAGGTGACTTGGAACACCCAAAATCAATTTCAAGTGGCGACTCTGTAAATAAAATAATCCCTACTCAAATATGACACTTTAATTGGAAAAACTCTTTAACCCACAATCCATAACACATCTTTTTGGGGGTAGAAAATGGGGGGTGACAACTCTGGCAACTCTGTTGGGGAACATTCAAGAATTCGAGATTGTATATTGACTTTATTTGGTTTTATTAATTTTGTTTATACTGTGATTTATTTAGGCCTAATGGGCTACTTGCCTGCTCTTTACCGCTTTGATATTATTGAACTGTATTATAAATTATTTTCTTGTGCACCCCCTCTGAGTCTTCTAAATACAACTCCGGGAATCGCGGATATGCGCCCCATTCTTTTTTGAGATAAAGCCGGTGGGCCTGGGCTCTCGGTGAACGATTATTAGTCACCCATATTTAAGAACGGGGAGGGTCCAGTAGTTAAGTCGGAGAAGTATTGATCCCGGTACGCTACCCCTTCCCAACTCGAGTTGTTCGCTCGTTTTATGGACAGTCTAGATACACTTCATCCCCTAGGATTTTAAAACCTATAAGAATAAGCCACAAGCTTGGTTATCCCTAGGAGGATCGTGTTGTTGCATCATGTGCATTTGACTTAGCGAAACTCGACATAGGGGCCGGGTTGTATAAGACATGTATCATTTTTGAGACCATCATGTTCACTTATGTGCTACTTGCTGCATCATTGGGAAGGCTTGATTGCATTTGTTGACCGACTTTAGAAACTTAATTGAGCGGAATTGAAAAAAAAATCATTCTCTCAGTTTTGTGCAAATAATTCGTTTTTACTAAATAAAAAAGAAGGATTAATCCGGCAAGAGGTGTCCAAAAAAAAATGTCAAGTCTTTGACCGAACGACGCAGGTTTGATTCTCATCGGATGTGAGACACATAGGCAACCTTTATCGGGTCCAACCCCCAATTTTCAAAAATCCAAAAATATTTTCCTTTAATCTTTGATGCGTCAAATCCAGAATTTTTAAAAAAAAAAAAACCAAAAACAAAATAATAATAATTTGAATTCCAAAATATTTTTGTTCTTCTTCAGAAGTTTTTTTTCCCGAAAATTAAAAAGAAAACTCAAAGTCCAAAATATTTTCGGAAATTCAAAGGCAAAAATTTAAAAAGTTCAAAAATATTTTCTTTCTTCTTTAGAAGTCTTTGTTTCAACATTTCCCAAATATCTAAAACTATTTTCCTTTAAATCTATCTTTGGGACATCAAATCCAAGATTTCAATTCAAAGATTTTTTCATTCAACGGCAAAAATTCAAAACTCCAAAAATATTTTCTTTCTTTGTTGGAAGTCTTTCTTTTGAAAAAAATAAAATAAAAATTCTTTTTTCTTTAGAAGTCTTTCTTTCAACAATTCTCACGAAAAAAAATTCAAAAATATTTTCCTTAATAGGAGCTTTCGTGGTCTGATTTGTATATAAGTAAAAAAAAAGAGTGAGTATATTTACTTTATTCATGATCTTCCCTGAACTACGTAATTATCTGATTCATGCGGCGAAATGATACGTAGGCAACCCATAAAATGTTCGATCGAAATATTTCAGTGACTCTAAACTGAGAACAAAATGAGGTCAGTGAAAAGGAAAGAGAAAAAATGAGAAAGAGAGAGAGAGAAAAAATATTTTTTTGAGAGCGTCAATAAACAACAACCTTATAAGTCGGGATGAAACATGAAGCCTTCCAAAAGTATGTTAGAAATGGTGAGTATGTTGGGAATATGGCCTATTATGTGTGATTCATACATGTAAAATGCTTAACCCTAACACGTTTGTTGTCTCTTATATAGTAAGCTTAAGGTGGTTGGTTTGTGGTGAAACTGGAAACACATCATTACTTCACCAGATCTAAAGAAAAGGTACCAATGGCTAATAATGATGAAATCGAGTTGGTCAGTGACGACCCCCATGGTCAGTCATTTGAGCAAGAGTCAGAGGAAGTAAGAAGATTGAAACAACAACTGTTTGATGTGTATCAGGATTGGGTCTCCGGTCAGCCTCCGCCTTAGGGTCCCTCAGAAGGAATTTCTACCATACCCCTGGCTACTTAACAAGCGCTCCATGCAACGAGCGATCACATTCTACCACCAGGGTATGTGCCAAACTACAGCTTCCATGCCGCCCCTGGTACCTCTAATGTGCGACCTCCAGCCGCACCGGTCAGGAACACCCCTCTCGTCGTGTCTGGTGCGCCGTTGTATACAATTCCGCCACCACCTCATGTGACAAGGCCAAATAATGAGGCACCATCTCATGCTTATGATGGACAATACCACTCCCCAAACATGGATTTCAAGGTCTCAACTCCATACAATTAGACTTCTCAGTACAAGTCACCTGTAGAAACTGAAAAAATAGCTAAGATGGGTGAGCCAGATGAGTTGTCCAGAAAAATGAAAAGTCTTGAGAAAAACATAAAGAACATACAAGGACTAGGTGTCCACAAAAGTGTTTCATTCAGTGATCTATGCATGTTCCCTAACATCCATTTTCCACTTCGGTTCAAGACCCCAAAATTTGAAAATATGATGGACACAGTGACCCTATCTCCCACTTGAAAAGGTACTGCAACCAGCTGAGGACTGCAGGAAGAAATTAAGAGTTGTTGATGGCTTATTTTGGGGAGAATCTGGTAAAGGTAGCCTCTGAATGGTACATTGACCAAGATATATATCACTGGCATGTTTGGGACGACATGTCCCAGGCCTTCATCAAACAATTTCAGTACAACATTGATACTGCGCCAGATCGCAATTCCTGGTCCAATATGAAGAAAAAGCCAACTGAAAGCTTCAGGGAGTATGCCATTAGGTGAAGAGAGAAAGCATCTAGAGTAAATCCACACATTGATGACCATGAGTTAATCACTGTCTTCCTTCAGGCTCAGGATCCTGGTTATTTTCAAAATATGATGCCCGCAATGGGCATACCTTTTGCTGATGCAATCAAGATAGGAGAAATGATCGAGAATGGACTCAATAATGGCCGAATTATAAGTCAGGCGGCTCTCAAATCATCTACCCAAGAAATCTAGAATAAGTCATACAACTTTGTTAACCAAAAGAATAAAGATGAGGAGGCCATGATGGCATCACGTGAAAAAACAGGCCAAAGGGAAGCATCTCGACCCCCGGATCCGCGATACTCAATTGCTCAACAATATGCCACTCAGACTTATGACAAACCATCCAAACGCCAACATATGTGGGCCCAAGCTTTAATATACCTTCATTCGCGACATCAGAACTCTCAATCACTCTACAACGCTCGTCCAAAACAACAGTATGAAAGGGAACATAAGTAGAGGGACAATTTCACGCCAATCGTAGAATCCTACACAAGTTTGTTTGAAAGGTTGAAACGTTATGGAAGGATTGAGCCGCTTCAAGGGTATGTTCCTGATCCATATGCAAAAGGTTTTAACTCTGCTGTACAGTGCGTGTACCATTATAGTGTCCATAGGCATAGCATTGAGGATTTTCGAGCTTTGAAAAAGGAAATAGAAATGATGATTCAAGAAAGGATGCTCGTGGTCCAAGATAATGGAACCCTCAACGTCATGACAAAGAACACAATGTTCGGATGATTTACAATGATAAAGAATATGGGGATAGTTTGGTGAAAAATGTCAAGAACATGTCCACTGAATGGAAGGCAATCAAAATTGTTGAAGGTCCTGTTTGATGTTGATGTGCAAATTCGTAGCTAAGATGTTGAGCTTGATAATTGTAAAGTCACTCCCTTCCTTGCCGAGAAGGGGTCTTGGTAACTTATTTTTTCATAAGTTCTATCATCCGGATTATTTCAAGGTTGTGATCCAAACGTTGTTTGTTTGTCCTGTCCAATCTTGAATTGAATTGAGGATATCACGTGGAGGATAAGTAAGAGGTTGAAAAACTTTGATGATAATCCCGTGTCAAGATCACATGGAACCGAAACAGTCATATTCGTAGAGGTTAAAGTTGTTTATCCCAAACCTATCATGAATACTGGCTTAAGGATAATTAAAAGTTTTGAAGTTTGGTTGGACTAATCAGTGAAAGGTTTTTGGCTGCGGCCTGCCATAATCTAATCATATAAGGGAAGATGACCCGAGTCTCCAAAGAAGGTTCATTCCAGGGAATTTAAAATAGATTAGTTGGTACTGAAGTGCATCATTCACATCAAGGCAAAACCAAGAAGACAGTCATGTCCATCAATACCGAACCTGGGAAGAGATAGTATGCTTGACATTCTTGAGCTGAGAGGCTATATTTCTGCTACCCAAGCACTTTATACCCTTCGTTACCCCCTTTTGAGCCTGTTTTATTTTTCTTCGACCCCCCTCTTTTGGAATCAAGTAATAAAAAAAAACAAAGAATCGAAGATCCATGCCACTAGAAAATAGGAGCTAGGATAATTTGATTATAAAAAAATGAGAAGAGAAGCAAAGGAAAAGAGAAAGAATGATGAAAAAAAAGAAAAAGAAAAACAACAACGAAATCTTTCGTGATAGTTTCAACTAAGTTTGACTTGATTCTTTTAAAGGATACATAGGTGCTCTACACTAGGGTTCGGTCTAACAAAATCAAAAATAAAAATTTCCCAGTATCTGGAACTGGGGCAGATTTTTTTTTATTATATTTTTATGAAGAGTCGATTCCAAGAGTTGTAAATATACAACCCTATCATCTTGAGTCTATTTTGAGCCTTAATGTGACCCTTTCTTTCTAACCCCTCTCCAAAAGCCTTCAAATAAAGATCTTCCAATTAGTCTTTTAGAATGCCAAGGGAAGCACACAGTAAGCAACAGTTATTACACGACACAGAACAATGTCAAGTTTCTCGCACAAAATGCGAAGAAAAAAAAAGAGAAAAAGAAGAAGAAGAAGATAATGAATGAAAAGGAGATAGTCTTATTGGTGAAAACCCTCATATGCACTGTAAAGCAATGGTAAGTAGAGATAAATAAATGAGAGAGGCTGGTTGGTGAAAACCTTTTGGGGCACTGCTGGTTAAAGGTGAGCTGTGATTTGATGCAAATGATTGGTACAAAGAGGCCAACATTAAAGACGAAAAAGGAACAATAAGAAGAAATGGTAGATTGGTTGGATAGATTCGGCTGCTCAATCCAAAATGCATGTCATGATCATTAAAGTTGGCTACCACATTTAAAAGATCCCCTTCTTTCTTTCTTTTCCCCTAAAGTAGCATTTTCAATTAAATACTATTCGTTTTCACTTTTACATCATATCATTGTGTCCATTTGCATTATTATTTTAAGTCAGTCTTTGTTAAAACAAACAAGAAATGATTTTAAAATCTGTTACCAGCTTTCTAACTGTCTATCCTAGAACATCAAAATGACATACCCAGGAAGCAACATGCACAATAAGTTGTTGAAGTTAAATAAGATCTTAGGGTTCATGCAAACAAAAGTTCCAAAGAGAAAACTTTGCTGGTCTATTTGCTTAGAAATCTAAATGATGTGGGGCATACACGGCTGACAAAGGCACAAATACAACTGTGATTTTCTCTAATAAGCCGAACAAAGTGTATCGAAAAAATTGAAAAGATCGCTAAGCAAGACTTGCTTCACGGGCACAACTGATAACACCACAGACATAAACTGATATTGGGTGCAAGATAACCAAAATTGATTTAAAAAAAATTCGCCAAAGAGTATGTGACATCCGGGTACGAAATAACCGGGGGCAACAATGGAAAGCTGAGGTCTCTAGAAAGCAATACAGATTATTCGAGCAACTCAGTAACGCGCCGAAAGAATCAGTTCTTCTTCAGAAGGTCACCGCGAATTCAGACTACTCAGGGTATCAAGGCCCCAAACCAACCACTACTTTGAAAACTCACAAATTTTTCTTTGTTTAAATCAGGAACAAAGAAGTGCAGAATGGATATTCTCAAAGGAAGAATGACACCAAATGTAAGCTCGTTACAATCTCCATTTTCTTTTATTTTCAGCATGAATCACTACTGTTCACACCTCCCATTTTCGTAGCTTACTCAGGTAGAACCGTTTCGCCAAGGGGGATCCAGATCATAGTTTCAGGTGGAATTACTCTTCTCAGGCATTTTTATGTAGCTTAACTCAGGTCGAATCCTTTTACCTAAGGGGATCCAGCTCATATTTCTAGGTAGAAGTACTCTTCGCCCAAGTTGTTTTACATAGTTTAACTCGGGTAGAACCGTTTCGCCTAGGAGGATCCAACTCATAGTTTCGAGTAGAAGTACTCTTCGCTCAGGGTATTTTGCGTAGCTTAACTCAGGTAGAAACATTTCGCCTAGGGGTATCCAGCTCATAATTCCGGGTAGAATTACTCTTCGCTCGGGATGTTTTACGTAACTTAACTCAGGTAGAATCGCTTCGCCTAGGGGGATCCAGCTCATAATTCCGGGTAGAAGTACTCTTTCGCTCAGGTTGTTTTGGCATAACTTAACTTAGGTAGAACTTTTTCGCTTAGAGGGATTCAACACTTTATCAATTATGCAGGGTACCGACCCCTAGTTACATTCCTCTTTAGTAATACAGAGTGCTAACCCCTGGTTACATTTCATCTCAGTAATACATGGTACCAACCCCTGGTTACATTTCTTTTTAGTAATACAGGGTGTCAACCCCTGGTTACATTTCTTTTCAGTAATACAGGGTACCAAACCCTGGTTACATTCCTTCTCAGTAATACAGGGTACCAACCCCTGGTTACATTCATTTCTTGTAATATATGGTACCAACCCCTGGTTACATTCCTCTTCAGTGATATAGGGTACTAACCCCTGGTTACATTTTCTTCCTAGTAATACAGGGTACCAACCTCCGGTTACATTCCTTTCCAGTAATACACGGTACCAACCCCTGGTTATTTTTCTTTCAGTAATACATGGTACCAACCCCTGGTTACATTCCTCCTCAGTAATACAGGGTGCCAAACCCATGTTACATTTTCCTTTCAGTAATACAGGGTACCGACCCCTGGTTACATTCCTCCTCGGTAATACAGGGTGCCAACCCCTGGTTATATCTTTCAGTAATACAGGGTACCAACCCCTGGAAACATTCCTTCCTAGAGATATAGGGCGCTATTCCCCGTGATATTTTAGACGTCAATACCACACAAGAAGATAGGTTAATTTGTATGGTATCCAATTTTTCGAGTG
>ML354974.1:0-22316 GCA_005239505.1 Nicotiana paniculata
TTTGTTGCAATGGCAATGGGAGTGTCAATGAACTTAGGGAGTCCATGTTGAATTTCTTCAGCAGTTTTTTGATGTATTTCTACTGATGTATCATGGTTCCAGTAGGTGTTTACTAGATTTACAACCCCAGAAAGAAGTTTAGTTCACCTATAATGCTCATTTCAAACTCATTCCCCATCATCTCAGCAAATTCCTTGCACATTGTTTCATTAGCAGCCCCAATGATAATTTCATCCACATTTACTTGCACAATCAGTACATTCTTGCCTTTCCTCCTCAGAAACAGAGTGTTGTCCACCTTTCCACTTACAAAGTTGTTGGTTAAGAGGATTTTGAGAGCCTTTCATACCAAGATCTTGGAACCTATTTCATTACATACAAGGCTTTGTCTAACTTGAACACATAGTTAGGAAATTCCTCAGTTTCAAACACAGGAGGTTGTTTAAAGAACACTTCCTCTTATAGATAATTGTTCAAGAATGCACTCTTTGCATCCATATGATACAAGGTAAACTCCATGTGTGCTACAAAGGATATTATAATTCTTATAGCTTCCAATTCAGCTACAGGGGAAAACATCTCATCATAGTTAATGCCCTATTCTTGATTGTATCCCGGAACCACCAATCTGGCCTTGTTCCTTGTGATATTTTCTTGTTCATCCAGCTTGTTTCTGAACACTCATCTGGTACCTATGATAATTCTGTTCTTGGGTCTTTGTACCAAGTGCCACACCTTTAGAGTTTCCTTGATGTTCTAGGTTCAACCTGTGAGAGAAATGTTGTGAGTGCACATGGATTTCTCAAAGATGGCCTGGTTTGCACTCCTGCATTTGGCTCATAGATCATATTCTAAAGAGGATGTGAACTTTTATGTTTCCATGGCCTAATCTTCATACCCAGAGATGGTTCACCCAAGGAGTGACCCAAAGGAACACACATTCAGTAGTTATTTAGTCTGGTTAGCAGACAGAGTAGTTCTCTCTTCTTCTTGTTCCTCATGATCACTGTCAATTTCCTTGTGATCTCGAGATCCATCTTCAAATTAAGGTTCAGATTCCTTATGAGCTCCATAACTAGTGAGTCCTATGTCATAGTATTCATCCTGCAGACTAGTCTCAGCCAAATTATTAGATTTATCAAAAATAACATAAAAATTTTGTTCTTCACACATAGTTCTTTTGTTAAAAACTTTATAGGCCTTACTATGTGGAGAGAATAACCAAGAAAATTCCCTCATCACTTCTGTCATCAAACTTACCTAGAGCTTCTTTGCCATTATTGTACACAAAACATTTGCACCAAATTCTCTCAAGTGAGTGATGTTGGGCTTTCACGCTCAAAGTAACTCATAGGGAGTTTTTTCAAGAATAGGTACGACCATGCATTTGGTCAGAAAGTAACAAGAAGAATTGACTGCCTCAACCTAGAAACTCTTAGGCAGTCCACTAATAATCTGCATGGTCCACCCCATGTCTTCTAGGGATCTATTATTTCTTGCCAAAATATCATTTTGTTGTGGAGTTCTAGGTGCACAGAAATTATGATCAATACCATGTGAGTTACAGAACTCAAGGAACTTGGAATTTTCAAACTCAGTTCCATGGTCTGTTCTTATACTTAATACATTACAACCCAGTTTCTGTTGAATCATTCTAACAAATATACAGAAAACATCAAGAGTTTCATCTTTATATCCCAAAAACAGAGTCCATGTATACCTGGAGAAGTCATCTACAATGACAAACACATACCTCTTACCTTATCTGCTCATCACTCTCATTGGTCCACATAGGTCCATGTGAAGGAGTTTCAGAGATTTGGAGGTGCTGACAACCTTTTTAGATTTAAAAGGTTACCTTACATGTTTCCCTCTAATACATGCATCACAAACCTTGTCTGAGGATAACTCAACTTTTGGTAGACCAAGGACCAAGTCCTTTGATGCCAACTTGTTGAGTTGAGAAAGACTAGCATGGCCCAGTATTCTATGCCATAGCAGTGGGACATCCTTCACTACACTTAAGCATGTGTGCTCACTTTGAAGAAGAGGCATAATGGATATCTTGTAAACATTGTTATGTCTCTTACCGTTTAACAAAACTTCATCAATATCAAGCTTAATTACAATGCAGATTTTGGAATTGAATTTTACTTCATTTCTTTTATCACACATGTGAGAGATTCTAAGAAGATTGTGTTTAAGGCCTTCCATGTAATACACATCTTCTATAGATTTTCTTGCAAGGCTTTATTCCTACATTCGGTATCACAAAGATAATATTTAGCTATTTTAAATTCTTTTTCAAGCTTATTTTGCAGGTCACTTATTTTTCCCTTACCATGTATATTAGGAGACTTCTCATTTTTATAAGTGAGCTCAAGAACCTGGTTCTAAAGGTCTTTGACCTTTTCATTTAGATTAGCTTTGTAAGATTCAAGCTCTTTGAGATCATATTTGACACAGGAAAGATTGCTTATTAACTGATCATTTACAACACTCATTTTATCCATTTCACTCATCATGGTCACAATTATGGCCATTAGTTATTTTTTAGACATAGCATGAATGTTTTATTTCAAGTTAGATATACTTACCTGATTTGTTTCATCTTCAATTTCTGAATCACTTAAAATGAATCAAGTGAAGCGGCTAAGGGATTAGAAAATCTAGGAAAATCTACAGATGAACCTAGTTCATCCATTGAGGAGACATTGTCAGATATTATGAAGCAGTTAGGAGAGAGTTATAAACCAAAGAAGAAAAGGACTCCAAAGGCTAAGAAGTCTGAAACTACCGGAGCAAGTAAGAAGAGAAAATTCACTCCATCTACTGGTTCTGAAACTCCTCTTCCAAGAGGAAGAACCACAAGAAGTGCACTAAGGCAGAGTGAGGAGAAGTTATAAAAGGCTTTGAAGGAGAGTAAAAGAAAGAGAGCTAAGAAGGGAAAGGAGAAAATTGCTGAGCCTGTAGAGGCTGTGGAGATTGAGGAGATAGACCTGGTCCATCAAGATGATCAAAGGGAAGAAGTTGAGGTACAGACCCCCAAACCAAAGAAAGCCAAGACTTCTTCAAAGAAGTTTGCATCTGTGTCTACTACACCCTCAAATGTAGCCAAGAGAATCAGGTCTATAGTACAGTCAAAGAAAGTTCAAATTGATGAAGAGGAAGATTGGAGTGCTGATGAAGAAGATGAGACTGATGGAGAGAAGGACAATTTGACGAAGTTTGTGAAGCGCACCATTTTTGTTTGGATTTCTTCAATCGTCATCCGTGTCATTTTGATGTTTTCATCTCCAAAGCCATATTCCAAGGTCCTCCATATATAATGGGCAGATATGCAAGAGGACACTTTGTCGATAACATTTCTGGGCAAGTTTCTGTAGAGCAGGTGCTTTGCTTTTGCATTTTTCTGGACTAGCTGACAATCTCCATCATCGTATTCCTCTTCTCTCTTGTTGCACTTGTTACATTCACCATCCATTTTGGTAGGTAGGATTGGTCCATGTCTGAAAATTACCCATAGGTCAAAGTCAGTGGTTTTCATGCCCCGAACCTGGGCCTGGATGTAACACGACACCCGGTGCCTAACTACATGCGATCGAGTGAACCAACTGCTGACTGGATCAACATGTGGTATCATAAAATATTGAATGCGGAAGATAAACTAACAAATGCTGATATACTGAAAGTCTGAATGATATAAATCAAAGTGCAGAAATACTAATACATTCTGAAACATATTTGTAGACAACATAGCTTGACATGAAAAAAGTGCGACTTTGTCTAACTGTTACTCTAGTCTATGAAGACTCTAATTAAGTACTGTAAAGTAATGATAATTCCATGAAAGAACTGAGGATCACCAAATAGCTGGTATGAGAATCTTATCACTCTGAATCTTCAACTTGTAAATCATTGCCTACATCGTGAGATGCAATCCCGGGCAAAAGGGACGTCAATACATTTGAATTGCACTAGTATGTAAAACAACTGAAAGAAAGAAATGTAAATGCTGAAACTGATACCGAGCTGATAATAGAGAACTGATAAATGAAATGATAACTGTTGAAACTGAAACTGCATTGACAACTGATAACTGAAATGATAATTGATAACTGATAACTGAACAAATGAAGTAAGGATATGAATACTTCTTCTGAATGATGAGAAACATGTCTATCTGAATAAACTATGGCCTCGGGCCAAATATATATATATATATATATGGTGTCAGACCCAAGTATATGTATACATAACTATGGCCTCAGGCCCAAAAAATCATACAACATAAACTACGGCCTTAGACCTAAACATGCATAAAGCATAAACTACGACCCCATGCCCAAATATGGATAAAGCATATAAACTACGGGCTAAGGCCCAAATACAGGTGTTCAACATTCAGGAACTTAAATTTAGGAACTGAGAATCATACTGCAATATATGATGCTGAAATACTGAATCATATTGAGTTACATGATATTGGAAAACTGAATAGGACTAGACTGAGACATGTATTCTTGAACTGATTATGAAAGTTGAAACTCCAATTGCTTATGACATGCTGAGTAATCTAGACTGAGACTCGTTGCTTCAGTGTGTCCTTTACTTAGGATTTTTTCTTTGTTGGAACCTTTTTCTCTCATCTTCTCCTGTTTCTTCTTTGCAACTCGTTCTTTTCTCCACTCAGGCGGTCTTTGATCATGTGGTCTAGCTCGCTGCACTTGTAGCACCCATCATAATTAGCCTTGTTAATCTGCTTAGGCTTACCGTTAGTCTCTCTCTTAGATGCATTTTTGGAGTTCTTCATGAACCTCTTGAACTTAGCAAACATTGCTAAGTCAGGATCATCACTGTCAAATTCATCTTCCTCAAACACTTTAAGGACCAAGGCTTTATCCCTCTTTGGTTCTTCCTTACACAGTTCCATCTTTGTTATTTCATGAGTCTCTAAGTTTCCAACCAACTCATCAAGTGAGATCTTGTCCAGCTCCTTGGCTTCCTGGATCGCTGTGACTTTGGATTCCCATGAAGATGGAAGGATCCTTAGAACTTTGCTGACCAACTCTTCTGAGGTAAACACCTTTTCAAGTGATTTCAGTTCATTAGTTATTATGGTGAACCTAGTCATCATCTCCTGGATAGGCTCAGACTCCTTCATGGTGAAGAGCTCATAGTTTCTCATAAGTAGTTCTATCATTGATCTCTTCACTTGGTTTGTTACTTCATGGGCAGTTTGGAGTGTATCCCATATCTCCTTTGCATTAGAGCAAGCATATATTTTGTTGTACTCATTAGGACCAATTCCATAGCTAAGGATTTTCTTAGCTTTTGCATTCTTCTCCATCATTCTAAAATTTGCTGCCAAAAATTCCAAGGGGTCTTTAGGAACTGTTTCATTTTGTTTGGTAGAAGTCAATGGACCTTGGTTCATTATGGTCCATAGTTCATAGTCTTCAGCTGTCAGGAAGTCGTCCATTCTTGTTTTCCACCAACTGCAATATTTTCTATTGAATAGGGGTGGTATGGTAGTTGATTATCCTTCATTAATTCTGGGCGGAGCACTCATTTTACTTCCAAGATTTCTCTAGGTATTAGCCGTGTGTATGAGAGAACCCGCTCTGATGTCAATTGTTAGTTTGAGTGCTCATATGAATTACTAAAGAACTAGGTTCTTTATCGTGTTCCTTAAACGTGAAGTAAAATAAGCAGTAACGTAAACATACCGATTTTTACGTGGAAAATTACCCGGCTCAAAAGGTGAAAAAATCACGACGTACTGTGTAGGGTTTTCAACTTCATTTCCACAAGAACATTGAGTCAATATATATCAATTACAAGACTGTAATTCAATACTCTCCAGTACTCTTACTACGACTATTTGATTTACAAGTTACTCTAACTTGTAAAGAAAACACACACTCCAACCCATTAATTGTTTTTGGCACTTTGATTACAACTCAATTTCCTAAAACACATTCACTAGACTGAATCAAGAAGAATACAACACTGGTACTCGACTGGAGTGTACAAGATGTAGCTCTTTAGTTGATGTGTAAAATGATAATCTTAGAAGTCTAAATATATACTCCCTCCGTTTCAATTTATGTGAAACCTATTTTCTGTTTAGTCCGCGCAAAAAGGAATGACCTCTTTCCTTATTTGGTAACAATATACCTTTATGCAATGATTTATAGCTACAAAAAATATATGTGCCTCATTTTACACCACAGGCTCAAAAGTCTTTTCTCTTTTCTTAAACTCCGTGCCCAGTCAAATGGATTCACATAAATTGGAACAGAGGGAGTAGTATTTAAACTCCTGGACTCCAAGATCTTCTAAGAGTCCTATAGTCAGCTTCTCGTTTGATAGGACTCTTACTGTTCCAAGGACTCCACAAGTTTTGGGACTCTTGTCTCTTACTGAATTATTCATATATTCTTGGGAAACAACCCTTATCATGTGTGACAACCTTCTTCCACCAAACTCGGACCTGGGTAACTTTGAGATAAAGTTACTGTCTTGCACAGACATATAATCATCAACACCTGTAGGAGCTGTTCCTTTACCCTGAGGAGCTAGTTCTTAGAACAGTTGAGCAACTACGTTGAAGACCCGGTTCTTCGAACATTCCATATGAACAAACATTGTTAATCATCAAAATCACAATAATCAACATACTCAATTGTAAAAGAATTTCCAAACTTAAGACACGAGTCAATCCATTTGTTATACAACTGAGACTTGATCTTATTTTCAATATAGCAGATCTAAAATTTAGATGATGTTTGTTTTAAGTTAAGAGTGGAAGTACCGGAACACATATTTAGATTTATGTATCTTATTATTTATGTTTCACACATATATACAAGGTTCATGTAAGAAAATGGGGGAAGTGCATGGTTAGCCACTAATAACACATGTATTTACTTTTAAGCCACTGTTTAAAATGTCTTTAGTCTTTAGCCACTGCTTTAATAAACTTTACCTGCCCGGGCGAAAATACCCTTCTGCTCATAAAGTTCAGGACCAAGTGTCCTTAACTTTTGAACTTGTAACTCTAAGTTCAGGACTTCAGGATTACATGTCATTAAATTTTGAACTTGTAACTCTAAGTTCAGGACTACATGTCCTTAACTTTTGAACTTGGAACTCTAAGTTCAGGACTTCAGGACTACATGTCCTTAACTTTTGAACTTGTAACTTTAAGTTCAGGACTACATGTCCTTAACTTTTGAACTTGTAACTCTAAGTTCAGGACATCAGGACTACATGTCCTTAACTTTTGAACTTGGAACTCTAAGTTCAGGACTTCAGGACTACATGTCCTTAACTTTTGAACTTGTAACTCTAAGTTCAGGACTACATGTCCTTAACTTTTGAACTTGTAACTCTAAGTTCAGGACATCAGGACTACACGTCCTTAACTTTTGAACTTGGAACTCTATGTTCAGGACTTCAGGACTACATGTCCTTAACTTTTGAACTTATAACTCTAAGTTCAGGACTGCATGTCCTTAACTTTTGAACTTGTAACTCTATGTTCATGACTTCAAGACTACATGTCCTTAACTTTTGAACTTGGAACTCTAAGTTTAGGACTGTCTGTCCTTAACTTTTGAACTTGTAACTCTAAGTTCAGGACTACATGTCCTTAACTTTTGAACTTAGAACTCGAAGTTCAGGACTACCTATCCTTAATTTCTGTGCTTGAAACTCTAAGTTAAGGACTAAATACAAAATAACGTATATCACGATAGTGTCCTATAGAATTTCAATTTGTAAACAAAGAAGATGGGTTTACGTGCAGCTGTTGGGAGAAAAGAAAATAAATTGAGTTCTAATTAAGTAATAACTCTTGAAATGGTGCCTAAACAAAGTGCAACTTTTGACTATTAATTGCGACAAATTGTGTTCTTTTGAACGAACATGAATGGAAGAAAGAAAGTGAAAAAGGAACAAGTAGAAGAGTTCATGTGATGTAAGGAAAGAATATGAAAATAACGTATTTTCGTTTGGGAAGGAAAGGGTAACACTATCTTTTCATATTAATTTTAATAAACTAATGACTACATTTACTCAGCATTAAAATATTGGATATAAAATAAATACCACTTTAACAAGTGACTACCCCATACAATTTACATTAAGAAAATCATGGGTTTTACTAAACTTACAGAAACCTCCTATATATTCTTCTTCCTATTTACTAGTAGAGCGTAAGTTTTGGTAAAAATAGCACAGACTAGTAAGTTTTCAGACTAGTCATTCAAAAATAGCCTCTGTTTACAAAGTCATTAAAATAGCCATTATTTTGCTGCAACACGGAAAGTTTCAGCATAATATACTAGAGATCGTTGCACTTGTGCATGAATTTCCAACATATTATATTGGAACTCCAACACGCGGAAAGTTCCAGCATATTATACTGGAGATTGGAGCATTTGTGTATGAACTTCCAGCATATTATGCTGGACCGTTATATTATACTGGAGTTCCAGTATATTGTTCTAGAATTCAAGTATATTATGTTGGAGTATTTTTCGGATTTTGAATAGTATTTCGTTCAAATTTATCTTTACATAAAAATGATAAAATTTTGATTACTTTTGAAACCGTGACTATTTTTGAATGGTCACTTTTAAATCTGCTATTTTTGAATTTCTCCCTAAGTTTTGTGCATTGATGGAATAAAAAAAGTTACATTACAATCCGATGACTGAAAAGTCAAGTGCACGTGATTCTATATAAAAACGTTAATTGGTAACCTTAAAAAAAATAGAAAGAAACCTTTTATAATCGTAAAATAAAATCCTTAAAATGTGACTACATATGCTTAAACTCTATGATTAAAGTTGACTCGAACTCTAGTACAAGAGGTGATCATTAAAGAATGAAAGCAATGTGCTAGCTTCTCTCTCATTTGGAATCGAATGGAAAGGAATAACAATAATGGCTATAGCAAATATGGTATAAAAATGTCGGACCATCAGCTTTATAGAGAAATTAAACCCTATCCATCTATATATTCAAATGCATGTTTAATTTTCATATATTGGCAAGTTGGTTTACTAATCAATATTCTTGGAGACCACTTATTACTTTCATTTATTCTTAATTCTTCAAGCTCTTAATCATGGTTGCTTCATCAACGTGTTATTCTCTTTATCACAACAATTTCGACTACATGTACAATTTGAGAGAAATGGAAAATTTGACTTTATTTTTCTTCTTTTATTTTTGATCTAACTCTTGTTGATTCGCTCCTTATAAGTTCTTTTCATGCTTTCGTCGTATCATTTGTATATGCCTTGATCAATACGCAACGTAATTTTGTAGAAAGAACAATAATGTACAGAGTGTGTTAGTAATATTGAGATTAGTTATGTTGGATTTTGTTGTTATCGAATGTTTGATCAAGCATTTTTAAATTATTCTTTTTAAAAAAATAATTATTGAAAAAATACCCTCCACATTCTTTGGAAAAGATCTGAAAAAGATTTTGAAAGGGCCGTTCTTGTTGATACATACTTTCCCATGTACTAAAAACTATGGTATTGCTAATATCATGGTTTGCTATGTATAAGAATAGGTTAAAAACACTACAAACAATGGACTAATAATAACAAAATTAATACATATATTACTTTCCCTTATATATCCTACCAAACGACCGCTCGGTGCTTTGAAAAATTTGTATAGAAAGGGCAAATTTAGGAGTCATTTTCTCATTAAAGTTTTTCTCAGTTTTCATTAAAAGCTGCACCAATATGAATGAGAATGGTTATTTTTGTGTCTATTTGAGGGCTTATCTAGTGTATCTCACCATAACTTGTGGTCTAAATCAATGCTTTTATTAAACAATAAACATGAAATTCAGAACAATCTTACAAAGAATACTTTTAACAATAAAAGAATATCTTTGTCATTGGATTAATCATTAGTAGTAATAGTACAAAAACAAATATGTACAAAGGGTGTCTTTATATATATATATGTATATATATACACTCTCTTCCGGACAAATCTTTTTTTTGAGGATCCGATAACTTATGCAGGACCGAACTTTCCACCGGACTGGTTGCTACTTCCAAATTCCAATACAAAACACCCAAACTGTACCAAAACTTGGACTTTTTGTGGAGAAGGCTAATGACACTTTTTTCACGGGTTCGAGTCGTGAAAGTAGTCACTAATGCTTGTATTAGGTTAGGCTATCTACATCACATCCTTTGGAGTACGGCCCTCCCACAGTCGCTGCAGCATGAACGCGGGATATTTTGTGCACCGAATTGCCAGTATATCGATTCGATTGAATCAAAACGTAGAGATGCATCCTCTATGTGTGGGAAATTTTTGCCTTCTTTTGCTTAAGATCTTGTTTGTAAACTTTGCCAATATCTTGTGCAATTCTAATAGCACCAGCACCAGCACCAGCACCAGCACCAGCTAGCCCTATCCTTGTGAAACCAACTGCATATTGTCCAGATTTTCCTTTCCAACAATTTGGAAATGGTGCTTTTGGGAATCCGTTATTGGAAAAAAATTCAGTTTCCTGTACAAAACATAACAAAACAACATTAGTCCACTATTCAAGAATATTTTCTTCTCCCCTCTAAGGCTGATCCTTAACCATAACTCGGTTTTATTGATGAAAAGTTGTGTTTTGACCGAGTTAAGGTATCTGTTTGACAACCCCTTGAGTTAAAGGGCCTGCACTAGAAAACCGTACAAGTACAAATGTTAATTTAGGTATTAAACCAAATTTTTAAAAAAAAATCCAAAAATTTGATAAGTAGAACATTTTCTCACCTGTAGCCAATAAGGGACATTGCTGCAGTAACCAGTTTACAAGCAGTTTGCAACTTTTCACCTCACGAGTTTGCTTTTGCAGCCAAAGTTGGTGAGTCTGTGACAGAGTGCTATCGAAGCTTAGCATCACCAAAACTAGCACGGAAGTTGAGTTGGGCTGTGGAACAACAATCAAGTGCGAGCTTCTTGTTTGTTGGAGCAAAATTATCTACACATGTAGAGCTAACTGCAGCTGTAGATACAGATGATATGCAAACAATTCAAGCCGTGCCGAATAAATTCGTCTGTACTCACAGGGTAAAAGTGTTCAAAACTTGATCAGTTATAAACAAGGACCTGAATATCCCCCATCATATCTTCAACATCTTGCTTAATCTTCATAGCAGATTCTTCAAGTTGAGGGCTCCTCCACAGTTCGATACTTTTCAATGAACAAATATCTCCGAAACTAGGAGGAATCTCCTCAAGCTTACGACAGTCCCGCAGTCGTAATTTCTCAACCGCAGGAAAGGATTCCTCTCTAACCTCCCACTTAGCAAGATTCACTCGCTGCAATGTCAAACATTTGAGATTCTGGAAGGTGTCTTCCTCCCCCATGTTCCATTCTTTTCCCTCGATGATTGCGTCTTCAAGGTACAGATCTTCAAGCTTGGGAAGTTTCGCTATTGTTGATAGTGAATCGGATGTCAAAGGAAACTGGCGCAACCACATATCTTTCAAACTCGAAGGGAAATAAAAATCCCACAATGGCCGATTTGCCGCTACAGAGGGGGCACTATCACTATCATTTGAATTTGAACTTTCAAAAGTTACTTTGAGAGATTCTAGTTCATTTAGGAAGTCCAATTTCGGGAACCAATATCGTCCTGTTGAACAATCCCATGATTTCTTGAGATCAAACCGAAGCTCTTGAAGATTGGGAAACCTTTTGACAATATCCTCTATGCCTTTTGAATAGGAAACGTCGAGTCCCTGTATTAATCTCAAGTTCTCTGACTTTGAATCCTCTGCTATGAGTATTGGCTCATTCTTATCCGAATCAAAGAAAGAACAATCATCTATGCCCAGCACTCGCAATTTTACAAGATTCCAAATTGTTGGTAATAGTATCATGGGTGGTCCGTAGTTATATACCCATAGAGTTTCCAGATTCCAGAGATTTAGAAAAGACGAAGGCAGAGATTTAACTTTTGTCCGAATGTTTAAGTACCTCAAATGAAGCAATGTGCATATTTCATTCAGCAAAGAATCATTCACCGTGATACAAAACCTATCCAGTTGCAACACTCTAAGAAGCCTCAAGTGTCTTAGGTGGCATATATCATAAAGACTATTGTAGTTATTCCATAAGTTGTCAGTTATCCTCAAAGAATATAGGTGTTTACCAGAATGCCTTTTATTTTTTGAGTCGAACAAGATAAAATTGTTATGCCCAAAGTGCCCCTGACCATCCATGTTCATTTGCCGTGGCATCAGATCTGAAGAAGATGATGATGGAGCACATGAACTTATACTTTCAAACAACCTTTCCTCTCTTGCTTTTATCAAACAAAAGTCATGCACAAGATCATGAATTTGGCAAGTCCAGTGTTTACCTATCTCATTGAAAGAAATAACCAAGCTGCTGGAAATTAAATTTTCCAAATAAACATCCATCACTTCTTCCACACTGTTCATCTCTGTGTGTTCCGCAAATCCTTCGGCACGCCAGAATCTTTTCAAAACTTCTACTGGAATTGCTCTGTCCTTCTCAAAACTTGCAAAGTAAAGTAAGCACAACTTTAAGGGATCAGGTAAATGGTCATAACTTAATGCTATAACATTCATCACGTTCTCTTCTTTCTGTAAAATGAAGAATTCAAATTATTTCGAACTTCAAGCCACACACTCCTTTTCTTTTCCTTCCCCGCAATGACTCCAGCAATCAAATCAACCACCAAAGGAAGCCCTTTACAGTTTTGGACTATCTCTTTTCCAACATCCACTAGTTCGTCAGGGTAACTTTCTTTTCCAAACACCTTTTTCTCTAATAACTCCCAACTTTCTTCCGGTCTTAGCAATCGAAGGTCAAGAGGATCACTGTGGTGTTGTGCATGCATAGCCACTTTCTTTTCTCGAGTCGTCAAAATAATTCGACTTCCATTCTCAGCTTCAGGAAAAGGTCTTGTCAACTCTTCCCATGCTGCAGTGTCCCACAAATCATCCAAGACTATAAGGTACCTTCTTACAAACAGATGTTTTCGTAGCTCATCAGCAACATCGGTATTCTCATTGAATTTCAAAGCTAAGCCAGTAACTTGATTAAAAAGTTTTTCCAGCAACTCCTTCTCGTCATATTTTTGATCGACTGTACACCATGCACGCATATCAAAATGACTAGAAACTGACTTATCATTATACACTTTGTACGCCAAAGTAGTTTTACCGGAACCCGGCATACCAGTGATCGAAATGACATCTAGTGGTTTTGGTCCACTGGTGAGCTTCCTAATTATCAAGTATGTCTCCTCTTCAAAACCTACGATTATTTTACCAGGTATTGATGACTTACGCGCAACTGGCTTGTTGGGAGAGTTCACAACAATGACGCCCATGTTCTTGGGAATCTTCTCAAATATATTTGAGACCCCTTCTTTGATAAGATTAATCTTTTCTATAGCAAAGGGAAGTGAGAAAATAAGATGTAAGAGACCATTGTGTCTTACAATAATTGAATTAATGACATCTTTTGTCTCGTATGCCACATCTAAAACACGTGCCCATACATCTTTATATAATTCTTGCTCAACATTCCTAAAGAAAGATCTTATAAATTCTAGGTCATCTTTCACCAGCCTGATTTCTTCCTTTATCAAAGCAACTAAATAAGCATTGGAATTGAGCAAATCATTTAAATGTCTAAGTAGAAGATGCATGAACAGGGGCCCATCACTCACGGGAAAGCAGAGTTGAGATGAGTCTATGGCTTTCAGGTAAACATCTTTGAGTTCTCTCTTCAGGAGTGCAATATTTTCGAGCAAGCCTAGAGTTGCACTATCATTGGTACTCTCTCCATTCTTTGATTTCTTTTCTAAGTCGCGAGCAATAGCTGATACGTCCCTGGTAAGTGCTCCAACACGTGCTAGGAATTCAAACAACTTGCCATTACGAATAAAGTCCTTAGGCACATCAGAGAGAATGATTAATAAGAACTCTATCATGATATGAATGTTTCGAGCCCCCGGAGTGCTAGCGGTAATAACATTTATCATGTGCTCTTGTAGATGAATCAGATATTCTCTATGAATGTCTGGAGAGTTTTCTAGGAGCTGCTTAATAAAATGTCCAACTTCTGCTGATGTTGAAGCGTTCAAATTTGTAAAACATATGTGCATCACCTCCAACTGAGTTGGGATAATCTCCAAGAATAGATGTTCTATCTTGACGAGTCGAGAGTGTCCACCAATTTGATAAGGCCATAGGAAGCGTCCTACTCTCTCAGCCATTAGTTGAAACTGAGGTAAGAAATATTCAACAATCTCATGCCCAACACAACCATTCACTATCAACTCGTGGAAATCTCTTATGTTGCCACATAAATTCTGAAGAATCTCATATTCTGTCATGAATGGAGAAAGTTGTTCGGCATGATACTTGGAAAGATGGTGGAGATTCAGGAGGAGGAAGTCCAGCTCCAATATCAGCTTTTCAGTTAGATCCACGTCAACAACTTTTTGAATTTCTTCATTCTTTAAGCTCTCTATGAAATCCAGAACATTGAGAGTATCCTTGCGAAGGGTAGAAAATGACACCTACAAAAAGATCAAACATTATATCAAACTATCACAAAGAAAGACAGTTAATTCTCTATATATTATGTTCTTCGAGTTTGAGCAACTGGTTATGTATCCAAAATAAGCATGTCAAGAAAATGGTTTACTATGCATATGTTTAACTGCATTAAAAGAATATGTTCAGCCGGTGTCCGGTCCCCCCCTCCCCCTCCNCGATTTAGTGAAGATTTATTCCAACCATTCCGAGGAAGAGATGAATAGAAGTAATTGTCAAACATATAAACACAACTTCTTGAAAATCATAACTAACCAGGATTGATAAGCTTTATAATGTTTAATTATTTTTTTATTCTTACAACAAGAAGTTTATAATTCTATCAATAAGTTCCTATTCTTTGTCATAAAATAGTGAATGCACATGTCTCTGACAGCACAAACTTGCTCGTACTCGATATTTATATCAAATCATACTAACTTATAATGGTTAAGCGATTTAATAACGTAAGAATATATATAAAGTTAAAGAAATTTATGTGCAGACACGTGTCATTGGTTTAGTAAATAAAGTTACAATTAATAGGAAAGAAATAAAATAAAACCAACAAGAAACAAAATTTATCTGATTCATTATATTAAGAGAAAAAGCAGTACGTACGTCATGGATTTCAATGTCTTCAACCATAGGTTCATTTGCTGAAGTATGAGGTGAAGAAACTGAAGTGGAGGTGATTAAACGAAGGACGGAATAATTACGACATACGTCACGGATTTCAATGTTTTCAGCCAGAGGTTCCCTTGTTGAAGTGGGAGGAGCAAGTTTTTGCAAATAAACACCAATAGCATTAAGGTACAGCCCCGAACGCCCGTGAAATCCTACAATAGCTACACCTTCTTTCATCACAAGTGAAAATGGGGTTCCACCAGCCTCACACCCAAATGGTCCATAATTCTTTGCATTAGTTATAAAACATAGAGATTTTATAGCCGAATGGCCATAATAATACCCAAATGTCCCCTTGATGCCTTTTAAATATTCCAATGAAGTTGCCTCAATAACAACCTGAGATTATTGCAAATCACATATCGGTTAAATAAGTAGCAAAGTGGGGAATTTTGACAAGAATTCAGAAAAGTGCAAGAATGTCATATTAGGATTCAGAATCTGTGACCTAAAGCGGATTTGGACACTTAGTTGAATCCTCTTAATGCAAAGGAAGCGACAAACTTAAATATGAAGCAACAAGTGCTTTCACATCTTTGACTTGACAGAGGTTTATATAACTATAGATTTTATGTTGTGCACACTGAAAATGCAAAAAGTTGCTACACTATCATATTAAGTTGACCTATAACGTGATTTTTCATATCAAAAGTCTGATAAGGTAAATTGAAGGCCGTAAGATAAATGAAAAATCTTCCATTACTAGTTTAATAGTCTTAATAAATATTTTTTTTACATAATTTGAGCTCATTGCTATGACATGAAACAAATTTAACTTGAGAAGAAGAAGGTGACAATCATGAGAAATAAATATGTCGACCACAATTTTTTCGACTTACCTTGTCTCTTTGACCTCCATCCCCACCAAACTTTGTTGATTCTATGGTAATACCTTGTTCAGTAACGGTTCTGAACATGATGGAATCTATAATATCGCCATGAGCAACCAATATTTCTTTAATGGGACTTTTGAACTTATAATTCCATTCTGGTTCACCAGTATTGCCTCCCCATTGCTCTACCAATATTGAGTCCGCTTGATCGTAACTCACTTGATATCCCTTCACGTACATAACAAATCAATGGATCCATTATCAAATTTTATCCTATATTTGTAGTATTATTTCGCAGTGGACAAAAAGAAGAAAGAATGAATATTTCTTATGATCATTTGTTCCTGATCATTGTTGGCGATTTGCTTTGATTTTTTGTTATTTTCTCTTTCTCTTAATATTTCTTATGATCTTCTGATCCTGATCATTCTTTTACTTTGTTAAGTTATTCATTCTATATAAGGAGTGTCATTAGTTTTACGAAAGGGATCCGTGCTTGTGTGTAAGTATGAGGTGAAGTAGAGGTGATTAAGCAAAGGAGAATAAAGTGAGAAATGATATACCTTAAAGTTTGCTAATTCCCCTTTCTCTCTTTCTCCTTCAATTTGTTTTCCTCTTTCCATAATCTGATCAGGATAAAAAACATCATCAGGAGAAAGAATTGTAAGAATAAAAAGAAACTAAAGAAGAAGCAGAAAACATTTTTGCAGATATAGCCATGCATAAAAAGTAGCAAGTGTTTTTTGAAGAATATTTCCCCATCGGAGTACCAAAATTAAACACACTTTTCTTAAGTTACTAGAGACTAAATGACTAACCTTTTTAATTGATGTTGAAGATGAAAAATATGAGATATATACTAAGTCAACACAAATTATGTAATGGTTGCTACTCTCTGTTTTTGTGTATGTATAATGTATGAATTCTCTCCTTTTCAACAAACCAACTACTTGAGATAAAGAGTTGAAAATTCGGGTGAGTCAAGGCACCAGATCATTGATGTTAGGTAGAAAATAACAAAAATAAGATTGGACGCCAATTATGAAATAATCTTAGTTTCTTTATGTTTATTAGAAGTGAGCACTGTTGATATATTTACTCTTTTATATGGCGATATTTGACTTGTCATCAAGTTCAAAAAAAGGTATAAGACTTTTAAACTTATGATCTAAAATAAATCATAAATGTGTGTGGCTTTAAATTAATTCATTTAAGATAAAGTAGAAATATTAAAGATAGATTGTTTTTAAATAAGAAAAAATGACATTCTTTTTGGGACTGATTAAAAAAGAAAGAGTCACATAAAACAGGACGGAGAGAGTAACAAACACTGGTCGTAAAATTTTTACGCGAACTATTCATAGTTGAAACTGCAATTTTTAGAGTTTTTGCTATTTTAGTCTATTTTTTGTGGCTAGTGTTGTATTTTGCGGTGTAATTTTTGTTGGGTTTAAACCCCTTTTAGAGCTTAAAAGAGGGTGAATGAAAAATTGAGGGAAAAATAAAATTTTTATTTTCCCTCCAAAAGGACATTATCCTATATTGGAGGAGGAAAACACTTTTGATGGGTATATATACAATTGCGCTTCTTCTAGCTCTTAAAGAGTTAAGAAGAAGGCAAGCCTCACGCTATCGTCGTCGCTTGCTCGATTTCGGCTTCTGCTTCGGCCAAATGATCGGTTGATTGATTAATTTTTTGGTCCAAATCTATTTATTAATGTTAACACAATATTAATTAATCACCTTACGTGAAGAGTTGTAATTCTTCAGCATAACCCAACGTTTTTGGCAATAAATACATGAACTCTCCCTCAGATTTTTCTGACAAAAAATTCTGATTTCTCCTTCTTCATACTGTATTGTTTTAACACAAAAGAAAGCAGTAAGTGTGATTTACTAATGTTCTTTGGTTCGTTGGTCACTGGGGTTTGAAGTACCGCTACACAAGTGAGGTTATTCGTTCTATCCTGAGAGGAAATAATAACCTCGGGGTACTAGGAGGGGATTAAGTTCCTTAAGAAAACACTATGAATTCAGTAGGCTCAGATTCATTTTTCTGCTCTACATTTCTGATTTTTTCCATTGCTACTGGTTTTGAATATATTTCGAATACAGAATACTAACAATCTTAAGGAACTTAATTTATTTTTCTGTATTCATCTTATATTCTGTTTGCGGGAGATTAAATCCAAGTGATTTCCACTCTCATTTTGAAGACTAAAATTTTCGGATTTTCTACTCCTTTTATATTCAAATTGAAGAAATAAAATCTTCACCGTTGTATTTAATATGTTTCTGCTAAAGTTATTCGAATTGAAGATTTTAAATACTTCACCATTAATTAATTTTTTTTCTATTTTATGATTAACAGAAAGCAAAAGCAAAAATGACAAAAACAGGAACTCACGTGGTTGGCTCTACGAGCAATGCTGCTTCTTCCAGATGTTCTGTGCAACCATTGACTCCGACGGAAAAGCCCGGAAAATTTTCCAAGATTGACTTCAAACGGCGGCAACAAAAGATGTTCTTCTTTTGACTACTTTGAGTCTACAGAAGTTCGTCAAAGGGGACGTTCCAGTTCTGCTGGAATCAACTCCTGAGAATGAACATTTTTAGTGACTGAGGCATGAAAGCACTCTGATTTCTTATGTCAGAATTACATTCTTAGCGCAATGGCGGAGCCACCTTATAGGAAGCGGTGTCAAATGACACCCCTTTGTGGAAAAAAATACACTGTATAGCTAGGTAAAAAAAAAATTATATGTAAATATACTATGTATTGACTCCCCTTAATTTCCTAGTATGTTTATTTTATATATTTTGACACCCCTTAATGAAAATTCTGGCTCCGCCACTGTCTTAGCGGACTGGAGGATGATCTTGTAACGTCTATAGTAATGTGGAAGCTTCGAAAGAACTATGGGAGGCGTAAGAAAAGAAGTATAAGTTAGGTTTTAGTTTTAATAATGAAAAATAATATAATTAATTTTGGTGTTGGGACTCAAGGAAATCAACCGAGATCGAAGTTCACAAAGAGAAATAATCGATCTGCATGAATAAATCAATCAAAGATTGATTGAAGCATCCAAAAGAAAAAGAAGCATTGAAGATCCGGCAAGACAATCAATCAGATATTGATTGAAGCGTTAAAAAAGGAAACGAAGTATTGAAGATCCATCAAGCAAATCAATTACTGGAAGGACCCAAAATTAAGGAGTAAAATCGGCGCTATCAAGACCTAAAAATGGAAAGCTGTCAAAGTCAACCCATCAAGAAAGAGTAAACAGAATTGACCTTATTCTTGGAAAGAATCAATTTCTTTCCACGGATCAAATCTCTTGCGTTGGAAAATCTCATCAGCAACGGTCTCCTACAAAGTATTTATACGCAATCTTAAGTCATAGAGAAACATACTTTGATCAAACTGAGCTGTTTGTGTAAACTTCACCATTCACTTTGTACCAAGAAACTCAATCACTGGAAGAGAACTCCCTTGCAACCCAAGGGGACTGGACTAGGATTCACCAGTATAAAAACTCACTTCTTATTATCTCGTCATTACATCTAGTCGACTAGTTGGAAAACTAGTCAACTTATAATAATTAATTTAAAAATAAGCAATTCACCCCCCTCTTGTACTTTCAATTTGTATCAAAACAAGGCTCACATTTTTTCTTTTGCTTAACACCTTGTGAGAAAAAGATCATGGCTAATCAAGTTATTGTCGGAGCACTCTTCCAAGAAGGAACATCGCAAGTTAGGCCACCATATTTCAATGGACACTATTTCTCTCACTGAAAAGTGCGTATGGAAATATACACAAAGTCCTATGATGTCAAGGTATGGCGAGTTATCAGAAAAGGGAACTATTCTCTATCGGCTGGTGCTCAACCACCTGTTGATCCTGAAGATATAGATGAATATATTGATGAAAAAATGGCAGTTGTGCAAGTTTATGCTAAAAGCAAGGAATCTGCTTTATAATACTATAAGTGGTGAGGAATATGAGAAAATCTCCAGCTGTGATACAACCAAAGAGATATGGGATAAACTTGAAGTTACTTATGAAGGAACCAATAAAGTAAAAGAAACCCATATCAACATGTTGGTTCATGAATACGAACTCTTTCAGATGAAAGAATGAGAATCCATTGAAGAGAGGTTTGCTAGATTTAGAAAATTCTTTAGCGATCTGAAAGCTTTTGGGAAACCATATTCAAGTGGTGACCAAGTTAGGAAAATTCTGAGAAGTGTACCCACTACTTTGCAGACAAAAGTGGTTACACTTGAATCACAAGATTTGAACAAATTATCATACGATGAACTTTGAGGAGAACTCATAGCCTTCGAGAACACTCATCTCAAGAAAAAATACCAATAAGAAAAGAAGAAAATAGTGGATTTCAAGGCTATAACTGAAAAAGCAGACAATGATATTGATAACGACCCTGAAGCTCTTCAAGAAGAAATTGACATGGTATCAAGGAACATGGATGGTTTAATGAGGAGATACAGGAATACAAGAAGAGGCAGGATACCATCCAGGCGAACTAGGAAATATAACGAACAAGACAAAAATGATGGCAAATGTTATGAGTGTGGAAGATTTGGGCATGTTCAAGCTGAGTGTCCTGATCTTAAGAGGAAGGTCTCCAAAGGTTTTAACAAGAACAAATCATTTGGAAGCTGGAGTGATGAAGACAATTCAGAACACAAAGAGATAGCAAATCTATGTTTCATGACAATTGTTGGTCCCAAACGCACACGCAAGTATACGTGGTCGACAAGTAATATAGGATTGTAAGTCCAGATATCGTACCCACATGGACTTGTGATTAACTATCAACTAAATTAAACTCAAACAATTAATCTACTCAAGCGAATACTAAAGTATGAATAATTAACTAAAGTTAATCTAGAATAGTAAACTATGAAATTAACGAAACAAATTGGCGAGATTTTAGATACAAATTTAATGAGATCCGATATTCTAGAGCTATGGGTTAGTAAACAATCATGTTGAGTTTTCCACTTAAATCGTCTAATTAATTTATCTGGTTTATTGATTGACGAGGTTAATATTGCTCGTAGCCTTCTCCCGAAGTACAACTCGCCTATTCAAGCTAACCTAACGCCTATATTCCTATGAAATTAGGATTAACAAGAANTAAGAACAATTCAATCTTCAAACTACAACGTTCATGTAGCACCCAAAACTCTAGAACTAATAACTATGAAATTAAAGGAAGAGAAGAGAAACTAGTTAGAAGCCTCCTTCAAGCGTGGTGTGTGTTCCTCCACGTCCAAATCCCCTCACCTCCCTATCTTTGGTGTTTTTGGGTCTATTTATAAGTTTGGGACAAACCCTAAACATGTAGGACACTTCTATTCAAACCGGGAAACATTTAAAACCTTCAAAACTCGGATTGGACCGGACCAGGAACCCCAGGCGTTGAGCCCCAAATTCCCGGATAAAACTTGGACAGGCCTGGCGTTAGGGCTCTAATGCCCCCCAAACACCTGGTACTACCAGGCTTTATAGCCCAAACGCCCAGCTATAGCCTGGTATGACCAGGCTTTATGGCTCAAACGCCCGGCTATAGCCCGGTTCACTCCTTTTTGACTCTTGAGCGTATTTTTGACGTTTATGCATCCGTTTAGCTCGGCTTCCATCTCCAATTCAGCTGCACATGAAATAGACTCCATTATGCACATACGCCGTGTATTTTTATCATTAACGCACATAAAATGTAAGACACATAATGCTTTAAACCATGAATTATAGTCACACATCAACACCCCACACTTTGAATCTTTCTCGTCCTCGAGTAATGGGACAATCTACTACCCTTCAACACGTACACAATTCATTATCAAGGAGTATTTAACTTTTCAATCACACACCTTACCCCTTAACTATGATGGATACCGGCAATCAAGTATGAACATACAAAATTTCACATTCTTTCCCTTCTTTAAACATGCCCAAGTATAGCAATTTAATCAATAATACCAATAACCTAATTGCAACCACCCAACCTCAAGAGTCAACTTGCAACCACTAAGCCCTCTCAATTCATGCACCTACTCAACAAGAAATTTTATAACATCACCAATCGTTCATAAGATCATGTGCCCTCACCAACAACAAAAGAGTGAATATAACTAGTCCAC
>MDKI01253726.1:0-19761 GCA_005239505.1 Nicotiana paniculata
ATTTTTTTGTGATTGAATGAAATGCAATTCTAACCACTTTATATAGAATGCCTAGCCGGAGAAATTCTTTTTTTTTTAATTGTATAGCGCCAATGTAGTAAGCACTATACGCTTTTTGAATTATTGGTGGGCCCAGGAAGCAGGTATAACGCCATAGTATATGGCGCTATACACTAACGGCACAGTTACCGTTAATGTATAGCGCCATATACTATGGCGTTATACATAGATCCGTTCTATATTTTTTTTTGGACTTATTTTAATTTTATTTGTCCAAATATAACCTACTTGGGTTCCGGTCTCCCAGGCCCCGGGAGTGCCTATAGCAGTCAATAAATTGACAGACCTCTGAGCTAACAAAGAGGTGAAATGCTTCTGAATGATACAGACAGCCTTTTTCACAGGATTTAACAGCTTGAATGCAGAACAAGGCACAGGAAAAGATGACACTCCACTCCTTAACATTTTCTTTTCAAATCGCCTGCAGACCAACGCAATGAATTTCTTTGATCTAAGAGCTCAATATGGTTTCGCGGTAAGGATTTCCAAAATGAATGGGGTCTGGGGACAATATAAGGGCTAAAAATAAAAGGAAGCACACCTCTTTAAGCACCTCATAAAATTCTGTGCAATCCAATGTTCAAATCAGAAGATATAGAAATGAGGAGCGGGAGGGTGTGGTGCCAAACAGCTTTGAAGACTCGCTTATGATGAGCTGTAATGGACTGGGAAGGTTTGTGAGAATTGTACCATATATCAAATATGTGAATGTCAGGATCAACAGAGCCAGATGAAATGTACAAACCATCAGGTGACCAAGCCTGATTTATAAGAGCCGAGTGCGAGTCACTGCTTTCTTGTTTCCACCCAAAGGAATGAATCTCGGCTTGCCTCGACCTAATATCAAACAAGCGAAGCTGTTTCTCTAAGGTCCTGCATGTAAAGATGCAGTCATTGGATCAGAAAAAAGCACAACAAAAATATATCAGCCTAATTAACATATTCCTGCTTCAATCGTATCTACTTTAAGATAATAATTCAAATCAGACCTGTGACATCATAAGAAAATAGTTCAAGATGTAAAACAGGCTTTACACTGCAACAACTAAGCGTCAATCCCAAACTACTTGAGGTTGGCTATGCGAATCCTCAATATCCTTCACTCATTTTGAATCCGTTTTATACCATAACTTAAAACTTTTAAGAGAAATTAGGGGCTTCCTATATGATGAACTGCATTCTGTTTTGATGTTTTAACAAACTTTTATGTGAAGGACCAGTTTGAGGACCAGCTTCATAAGCTATCTATGCCTCCAAGAATTCCGGATCATACAGTGCTGAATGAGGACGAACCAGCTAAGGGACCTGATCTCTTAGCGGACTCACAGAATAAAGTACAAGCCAACTTGACAGCTATTAAAAGTTGTGACAGAAAAGGTGACTGCCTGCTACTGTTCACGCTACAGTGTAGCAACAGTGCAACAGACACTTCCTGGTGGTTGAGCCGTGTACCTTCAAGATTTTGGACATCCTTCTTGGAATGTGCAAGGTTTGGTAATATCTTGAAGCAAGAAGAACAACATACTCACTTGAGCAATTACTAAGTATATTCAAGCATTAAGTGCTCTCAAGCATTAAAGGCTCAGGGGCTTCAAGAGCAAGAACACAACTCCACTAAGACCTCACACGTGGTTATCAAGTAATGTTAATGTCCTTAGTTGAGTTGTAATCTTGCATCTTATTTTTCATTGTATCCTACTAAGCTTTGTAGAAGCAACTAGTTAGGAACTTTTTAATCTTTCATCTTCCAAACTTGTGTGTGACTAAAGCTAGTCATGAGTCAAAGTCTTTGTAACTAGGTTGTGACAAAGTGGCTTGTAAGAAGTATTACAAGTTAGAGTATTGAAGTCTTTGTAAGAAAGTCATTACAAAGTGGCTTGTAATAGTTTAGATTACAAGTTAGTAAAGGTTGAAATCCTACAAGTGTAGGTTGTGGTTTTTGTCCCCTTGGGTGGGATTTTTCCACGTAAAAATCATTTGTCTCTTTACTTGTTTTTCTAGTAAGTAGTTCTGTAGGAACTAGTAGAGGACTTGGTCACTCTACTGGTTGGTGGAAGCTAAGAAACCTTCAATTGGTATCAGAGCGGGTTCTTTCTGAAAGGTTAACACCTAGAAAGGATCTCAAATGGTTGCTCCACCAAATTTTGAGGAAGGACAATCAACCTACAGACCCCCAAGATTCAACGACTAATACTATGGTTGGTGGAAAACAAGAATGCACGATTTTATCATGGCTGAAGACTCCGAGCTTTGGGACATTATTTGTGATAGCCCTCATGTGCCATTATAAAAGGTTGGAGAAGCAGGTCCTCTAATACCAAAAACCATAAAGGAGTACGATGAGGCAGATCAAAAAGCTGTGGAAAAGAACTTTCGCGCAAAGAAAATTCTTGTTTGTGGTATTGGGCCTGACGAATATAACAGGATCTCTGTCTGTCAGTCAGCTAAGTAAATCTGGGATGCCCTGCAGACGGCACACGAAGGAACAATACAAGTAAAGCAGTCCAAGATAGACATGCTCACTACAGAATATGAACTGTTCAAGATGAGGGAAGATGAGTCCATACAGGACATGCAATCCAGGTTCACCTCTATCATCAATGAACTTCATTCTCGAGGTGAAGTTATTCCCAGAAACAAACTTGTGCGAAAAATCTTAAGTGTTCTGCCAAGTTCTTGGGAAAGTAAGGTGAACGCTATCACAGAAGCAAAAGATCTGCAGACCTTAACTATGGATGAGTTGATAGGTAATCTGAGGACATATGAGATGAAGAAAAAGAAGGATATTGAAAGAAGAGAGCCTAAGAAGGAGAAGAACATGGTGCTTCAGGCAGAAAAACGTGAGTCAAGTGAAGAAGATCACGTCATGGCCTATCTCACTAAGAGATTCCAAAAAATGGTGCGAAGGAATGGTGGGATACCTAGAAGAGGGAGCTCAAGCAAGCCCAGGAATCATGATCTATGTCATAAATGTGGCAAACCTGGACACTTCATCAAAGACTGCCCGCTCTTGAAACATGACAGCTACAAATACAACACGGACAAGGTTGTAAAGAGAAACCAGGTTGCAGAAAAGAGATTCAGTAGAAAAAGTGCAGCTGACAATGTTGTGAGACAAGCTCTTGCTGCCTAGGGAGACTGATCCAGTGAATCAGAAGAGGAACCTGAAGCAGAGAATAGCTCCATGATGGATGTTGAAGGAAAGGGCAAGGAGTATGACTCGTTGTTTGCTCTCATGGCTCAATCCGACGAAGAAGATGATGCCGATGAGGTAAATTTTAGGGATGTTCAGAGAAATCTGAGATCCTACTCTCCTAAAAAACTAAAGTCCTTGTCGAATGTTCTCATTGATACCTACTATACCTTAATGGAAGAAAAAGATTCACTGACCCTAGAGCTAGGAGAAGCTGAACAAACTAGAGATGACCTAGTCGTGCGTGTGGTTGACCTGAAAGAAACCGTAGAAAACCTTGAAAAAGAAAATAAGACTCTAAGGTGTGAAATCAACAGTGTTGAGAACGAAAGAGACGACCTAATAGTAGTAGTTGTGGATTTTAAGGATACCATAAAAGGTCTTGAAGAGAAAAGGGAAGAGATAGAGAAGAAAAATAGGGAGTCAGAAAATGAAAGAGATGATCTTCTAGTAGTAATCACAGAATTAGAAGAAACTATTCAGGGACTAAGATTAGAACCTGGTTCATCAAGTATAGATAAAGGGAAGGAAATAGCTAGTGAAAAATACGTCAAGCTTGAAAAAGAACTGAATGACGTCAAAAATAGTCTGTGTAGTGAGGTTGAGAAAAACAAGGAGTTGCAAGCAGAAGTGAGCAAACTAACATCTGATCTTAAGAAATCTTTGAATTGGACTTGGTCCACAGATGCTGTCACTGCTATGTACTCTAACAACTCTGGGAACAAGCAGGGGATCGGGTTTCAAAAGGAGAAAACTCCCTACAACCCTCACAGCAAGTATGTTACAGTCCCTGACAATTGGCTTTGTACCCATTGTGGGAACAATGGACACTACAAGGAAATCTGTCCAGTCAGGGAAAAATCAGTCCAGAAAAATGAAATGTTTGCAGGCAGGAGAAAGCCTGATCAAGGACCAGGTCCCAGCAAAAAACACAAAATTCTGCCAGCATGGACTAGAAAAGTTCTCATTAATCCATTTCCAAATTACAAGGGACCCAAATTTGTTTGGGTTCCTAAATCTGACCATTGATTTGTGTGTGCAGGGATCAGTGAGGGAAAGCGGGCTACAGTGGATTATGTACAGTGGATGCTCAAAGCATATGACTAGAAATACCATGGATTTTCTCTCATTGAAGGCCCTACAAGGAGGTGATGTGTCCTTTGGAAATGGGAAGAAGGGGTACATCCTAGGCGTAGGAAGAGTTGGAAGATCTCTGGAACACTTAACTGAAAATGTTTACTATGTGGATGGCTTGAAATATAGCCTCTTGAGTGTTTCACAAATTTGTGATAAAGGAAACAAGGTTAAATTCTTCTCAAAAACATGCACAGTTACTAGTTTAGTAACTGGAGATGTGGTGTTGATAGCTAAGAGATACAAAAACATCTACGTTGCTGATTTCAAATCTTTGGTAGCAGGTGAGGTGAACTGCCTAAAGGCAGTTGAAGATGATGCTGAGCTTTGGCACAAAAGACTAGGACATGCCAGCTTCTCTCTGTTGAACAAACTGATAAAGAAGGACCTGGTTCGTGGTATGCCAAATTCAAGGTTCAAGGATCACAAAGTATGTGATGCATGTGCAAGAGGGAAACATGTGAAATCATCTTTTAAACCAAAGAAAGATGTTAGCACATCCAGACCTCTTGAACTCATCCACATGGATCTAGGTGGACCAATAAGAATCCCAAGTAGGGGTGGAAAGAAATACATCTTTGTGATTGTGGATGACTACTCTAGATTCACTCGGACATTATTCTTTCGCTTGAAAGATGAAACATTTGAGGTATTTGTGGCCTTTGTCAAGAAAATTCAAGTGAAGATGAACATGAAAGTGGCATGCATCAGGTCTGATCATGGAACGGAGTTTGATAATGCAAAATTTGATGAATTCTGTAATGAAAATGGAATCAGACACAATTTTTCAGCTCCAAGGACTCCCCAGCAAAATGGTGTTGTGGAACGAAAGAATAGGACTCTGGAGGACATGGCTCGAACAATGCTAATAGATAGTGGGATTGCAAAAAACTTCTGGGCTGAGGCAATCAATACTTTCGGCTACTTGATGAACAGGTGCATGATCAGGTCCTTCCTGAACAAGACCCCATATGAATTGCTCAATGGAAGAAAGCCCAAGGTGACCCATCTAAGGGCTTTTGGCTGCAAATGTTATGTTCTAAATAACGGGAAGGATCAGTTGAGGAAGTTCGATGCCAAGAGTGATGAAGGAATTTTTCTGGGCTATTCCTCTCAAAGCAAGGCGTACAAAGTGTACAACGAAAGGACTCAATGTGTGGAGGAGAGTGTTCATGTACTCTTCAATGAAACCCCATTTTCAAACAAGGAAAACAATGGTGATGGTCAAGACAACGAACCACTCTTGGTTCCAGGGGAAATCTCTGATGTGTCTAATGGCAAGGCTGATATGATGAGTCAAGAAAAGGAGACAGTGGAAGGCAACTCAACCTCCTCCTCATAACCTCAGGAGGAACCTGGTACTCCTATCTCTCTCGCAGAAGCTGAGGAAAGAGTTGTAAATGCAGTTGAAAGCACTCCTCAGGTTGCAGATCAGGAGTCACAGGGAAGCCCAACTAACACACCTAGCACTTTCACTAATCAGTCTCAAGTTCCAAACTGGAAACATAAAATCTCTCAACCTCTTGATAACATAATTACCCCTCTTGATTCCGGAATTCAAACCAGATCAAAAACTAGAAACTCCCTAGCTTTCTCAGCCTTCTTGTCACAAATTGAACCCAAGAATATCAAGGAAGCTCTAAAGGATGCTGATTGGATCGTGTCTATGCAAGAAGAACTTCATCAATTTGAGAGAAACAAAGTGTGGCATCTAGTACCTCGTCCCTCAAACAAAACCATTATAGGGACCAGGTGGGTGTTCAGGAACAAGCTGGATGAAAACGTGAAAACAACCAGGAACAAAGCAAGGCTGGTAGTCCAAGGCTACAATCAAGAAGAAGGGATTGATTATGATGAAACCTTCACTCCAGCTGCTCGTATGGAAGCCATTCTAATTCTTATAGCTTTTGCATCTCATATGGAATTCACCTTGTTCCAAATGGATGTGAAAAGTGCATTCTTGAATGGTTATCTCAAGAAAGAAGTGTACGTCAAGCAACCCCCTGGGTTTGAAAATCATATCCACCCAGAACATGTATTCAAACTCGACAAGGCCTTGTATGGATTGAAGCAAGCTCCCAGAGCTTGGTATGAGCGATTGTCAAATTTCCTTCTAGACAATGGGTTCACAAGAGGAAAGATCGACAACACTCTCTTCCTGAAGAAGCAGGGAAGGAACCTTCTAATTGTCCAGGTCTATGTCGATGACATTATCTTTGGAGCCACTGCAGATTCCTTGTGCAAGGAGTTTGCAACTCTAATGGGAAGTGAGTTCGAGATGAGCATGATGGGGGACCTGAGCTTCTTTCTGGGTCTCCAAGTCAAACAGTCTATCAATGGCACTTGCATCAGCCAGCAGAAATACATCAAGAAACTGCTCAAAAGGTTTGACATGGAGGATTCTAAGGTGATTGACACACCCATTGCAGTGGCTACCAAACTTGATATGGATGATGTTGGCACTCCTGTGAATCAAACCATGTATAGAGGGATCATTGGTTCACTTCTTTACCTCACAGGTAGCAGACTAGATATAATCTTCAGTGTAGGACTATGTGCAAGATTTCAATCTAATCCCAAGGAGTCACATCTGAAAGCAGCTAAGAGGATCATGCTCTACCTCAAAGGCACACAGGACCTGGTCCTTTACTATCCTTTAGGTGACAATTTTAACCTTATTGGTTATGTTAATGCTGACTATGCAGGTTATCTGGTAGATAGGAAAAGCACTTTAGGGATGGCTCATTTTCTTGGTTCATGCTTAATCTCATGGGGCACAAGGAAGCAGAACTCGGTGGCATTATCCACAGCTGAAGCTGAATATGTTGCAGCTGCCTCCTGTTGTGCTCAACTGCTATGGATCAAACAACAATTGGAGGATTTTGGTGTTTTCATTGACAACATTCCACTTCTATGTGACAACACAAGTGCACTTAATATGGCAAAAAATTCTGTTCAACACAAAAGAACCAAGCACATTGATGTGAGACATCATTTTCTCATAGACAATGTTGAAAAGGGTCATATCAGCATGAGGTTTTGTTGCACAAAAGATCAAATTGCAGACATCTTCACCAAAGCACTTGGAAGAGAACACTTTGAGAAGAACAGACTGGCTCTGGGCATGCTGAGACCAAATTAGGAACCTGGTTCTCCTATGGCTTTAATGTTTTACTCAGGTTAAAAGGCTAAGGTGTTTTCTTAATAAAGTCTAACTCACTTCAATACCATTGCAGGTAGACACGCATGGTGATTACAAAATTTAATGAAGTGGCACTGTAGACCATGGAAGGACTGAGGCTTCTCTTTCAAAATAAAAAATGTGTGGGACTTGGTTCCTACATGCCAGGTTAGTAGTTATATGTTTTCTCTCCTTCTTTCTCGAAAAGTAACTACATTAATTACTTCTGCCACCATCCTCTACCTCTCTCCACCTTTTCAGAGACACATCAATCACTTTGGTCTTTCCACCTTTAAACACCCTTACATATTTTCCAACTCTTCAATCCGTCACTTGAACCAGTTTCACTTCTCTCTCTCTACATAACTCCTCACTTCTCACCAGTTCACTCACATCCACTTCTCTGAACCTAAAATCCCCCTTCTCACCTACCTCTTTCCCTCCTTGCTCACTGTGATTAACAATGGCGTCTCAAGATGAAATCATCCCCTCCTCCATTGCTACCGACCTCAACATCACCCCGGATGAGGGCCAAGTTTCCTCATCATCCAAGGAAACCCTCTCTGCACCTAAGACATCTCAAGAAACCCTCTCTGCTCCCCTAGTACCAGAATCATCTCATGAAACCTTAGTCCCTGAAGCTCAATCGGAACCATCTCCATCTTCGCCAAAAGAACCAACCCCTACAGTTGCCACTTCACCTCCTTCTCCCTCTGTACCACTATCTGAGCCACTCATCCCTGAAACCTCTCCCATCTCTGAAGTCTCAGAGGAGGTTCCGAGTTAGTATATTGACCCCTCCTCTCTCATACCTCAAAACCCCATGGAATCCGCTGACAAAGAGGCAGCAGAAGACATCATTGTCTTATCTTCCGAAAAAACTTCTGAAAATCCTTCCACTCCTCCTGAGATTCAAGAAGCCTCTTTATCGTCTCCTGAGGATGCTGGCACCATGGTCCCTTTCGAGTCTACTCAGCATGCGACTCCACCCTAAAAAACTAGTGAGGGACCTGGTTCACCATCCTGTCCGTCTCCGAAGGAGCAAATATTCTACACTCCTCCTCTCGAGTCTATTCCCCCTCTCTATGATCCTATGGATGAAAATGATGAAGATTATATGGTGCTCAGTGCACGATTTAAAGTGCGTCATGGGGTCAGCATTTTTCGCTCCCTCTGTGAAGCGTCCCTCTAGTGGACTCCACAAGAAAGAGGCTGTGGATCAGGCTCTTGAAAAAAGCAAGAAGTGTAACAAGCCTAAAAGGAGGCGTCTGGCAAAGGATGGCCAGTTTGCAGTAGACAAACATATTCCAGTGGTGGAGGTTGAAGAGGAACCTGCTGAGGAACCTAGTTCCTTAGTGAAAAGGAAAAAGGCAGTGGCTAGGAAGAGTGTAAAGCCATCACCCTCGACGATTAAATAGAAAGTGAAGAAGAAATATGTTGGAGAGGTTAGTGGAATTAAATCTTCGAGTTCAAAGTAAATATCGGCCAAAGGGTCAGGTAAACTTAAGCGAGAAGAAGAAGCAGAACCAACAAGGGAACCTAGTTCTGTGCAGACTACTACGTGGAAGGAAAAAGTTAAGCTACAAGCAGTGCTGCTGGGGCGCACCATTGACCCTGACATCCTTGACATGCCAGGCATGAGTCAACTCATGGATATTCTTGAGTTTCAAAAATGGGACCATCTCTTGAATGTCAGTCGGGCCAAATGTTATGAGGATGCTGTGAGAGAGTTCTACGGTACCTTCTTCTCCCCTGCTGAGTGTCATGTGTGTGTGTGTGTTGGTAGAAGGGTTGGATATCGTGTTTGATGATGCTCTACTGGGAATAACCCTAGGGGTTCCATCAGAGGGTTTGTCTTCAGTCGATCCAAAGAAAGATGCCTGCAACAACACCTTTCAGAAAGTTATTGTCAAGCCTGGGTCTATTCAGCAAAGGGACTGGGTACATAAGAAGGCTATGCTGCCTATCTACCAATTTCTCTTTGAGTTGGTAAACAAAGTTCTTCTCCCCCGGGCAGAGAGACGATCAGTTGCATCCAAGGCTGACCTTATACTTATGGAGACACTTGACAAATTCACTTCGGACAATCTACCGGCTCTAATGATCAATCACATGACCAAAGTTGTCTCCCTCAAGGATGGTAATCATGGTCTTCCCTGTGGCCTCTTACTGACCAGGATCTTCAAGTACTTCCAAGTACCCCTCAGTAGTCCTCAGGTTGGAACCCACAAACAGAGCTTCACCAAGATGACACTTGAGGAGTGTGAATGCATTAAGAAGGCAGGAGGAAGTAATTCTGCAATCTCTCAGCTGATCACTGCACTGAATGCTGCCCAGGACACGATAAGGAGGCTGAAAGCTCAAATAGCTCTTCTAGAAATGTCAGGCCAGTCTGATAGGGGACCTGGTTCTTCGAGTTCCACTGATGCAGAAGTGTCCCGCCTGACCATGGAGAATGCAAAATTGAAATGACAGGTTGAGAGTCTGAAGGAAAGGCTTCTTCAGGAACAGTCCTCAAAAAATGCTCGTATGGATCTAGTCCTCCGCGCTCTCACTGCCTCTACCTCTATGCCTTCCTCCTCTAGTGCTCCCTGGGATTCCTCTTTATGTGGATGGTTGTGATTAATGCTGTTTATTTTTTTGGGATTGGATAACATGTGAATTCTCCTACCTTGAAAAATCCAAATGAAGTCTTCTGCTTTCGAGCAGAGTCTTCTACAAATGTTTTTACGCTTTTGCTATAAATGAAATCAGTCCTTATGTGTTCCATTTGTTGCCTTACTGACTTTTATCATGATTGTGTGCACATAAAGGGCATGAGTTAACTTTACTGGACTTCCTTGATTTCTCTTACCTGAATCTGACTTTTTATGATGTCAAAAGGGGGAAGCTAAGGGAAATAATTGGAAACTCTGACCTGGTTGTGCAATGTTTAAGGGGGAAACACAGCCTAAGGAGGAAGCATTTTGATAGGGGGAACTTACTGGAAACCTGGTCACGCATGTGCTACTCTATCACATTTACCTCCCAATTATAAAAGTTTGTCATCATCAAAAAGGGAGAAATTGATGAGTTGCATTCTGTTTGATGTTTTAACAAAATTTTATGTGAAGGACCAGCTTCACAAGCTATCTATGCCTCCAGGAATTCCAGATCATACAGTGATGAATGAGGACAGACCAACTAAGGACCTGATCCCTTAGCGGACTCACAGAATAAAGTACAGGCCAACTTGACAGCTGTAAAAAGTTGTGACAGAAAAGGTGACTGCCTGCTACTGTTCACGCTAAAGTGTAGCAACAGTGCAACAGACACTTCCTGGTGGTTGAGCCGTGTACCTTCAAGATTTTGGACATCCTTCTTGGAATGTGGAAGGTTTGATAATATCTTGAAGCAAGAATAACAACATACTCACTTGAGAAATTACTAAGTATATTCAAGCATTAAGTGCTCTCAAGCATTAAAGACTCAAGGGCTTCAAGAGCAAGAAGACAACTCCACTAAGACCTCACATGTGGTTATCAAGTAATGTTAATGTACTTAGTTGAGTTGTAATCTTGCATCTTGTTTTTCATTGTATCCTACTAAGCTTTATAGAGGCAACTAGTCAGAAACTTTTTAATCTTTCATCTTCCAAACTTGTGTGTGACTAAAGCTAGTCATGAGTCAAAGTCTTTGTAACTAGGTTGTGACAAAGTGGCTTGTAAGAAGTATTACAAGTTAAAGTATTGAAGTCTTTGTAAGAAAGTCATTGCAAAGTGGCTTGTAATAGTTTAGATTACAAGTTAGTAAAGGTTGAAATCCTACAAGTGTAGGTCGTGGTTTTTTTCCCCTTGAGTGGGATTTTTCCACGTAAAAATCCTTTGTCTCTTTACTTGTTTTTCTAGTAAGTAGTTCTATGGGAACTAGTAGAGGACCTGGTCACTCTACTGGTTGGTGAAAGCTAAGAAACCTTCACTATAACTTTAATATAAGAGGTTCTCTACATTTTCTACTAACATGGCAATAATAATAAACAAAAAACTCTTGCCAAACACCTAATCGCATGTAAGTGTACAAAAAAATAAACCCTAATCACAACTAGTCATATCTCTTCTTTGGATCTTTCAGTTTCATCATTTTTTATCCTTAGCAAAATTTGCATGGAGTATAAGAGACTGTAGCTTTTTCCTGACAACACTACTCTACGTTGTTTTAAGTCTAGGTCATCGCCTTTTATGACCTCTAATCATCATAGTGTCACATGGACTAGTGTATTTGAAAGTCGATATAGCCAAAATCAATTTCAAGGGACCTTGACTTATTTTATCCTCCATGTGTGCTATTTGTACCTTCAATCAAATGTGGTAAATTGTGATCTTGTCAAATTTCGTATGACTACCCCTCCGTTTTAAAATCTGTATTTTCAGAATACTCATTTTGTGAGTATGTTGGGTCATTAGAGGTTCAACACTCCTTCAGATATAAATATTACTCGTCTCACAGTCGCTCTATAAAACTCGCCTTTAAGGCTCTCACTCTAGTAGTTATCTTCCAATTACATCAAGATCCTGTAGCACTCCTCCAATTTATCATATTTTAAGTATGAGTTAATATCTTCATCTAGCATGTTATTCTCCTGAACTCACTCTAGTAGTTATCTTCCAATTACATCAAGATCCTGTAGCACTCCTCCAATTTATCATATTTTAAGTATGAGTTAATATCTTCATCTAGCATGCTATTCTCCTGAACACTAAGTCTAGATATTGAATTGTTCACATTTAAGTACCACAATAATGTTAATAAAAGAAAATTATCAAAATACTTTTTAAATGAACCCCAGATCTCTTCCTTTTAGGAGGAATGACTTCATAGAATTCCAAAAACAAATTTTACGGATCCATATCAAATTCTAGTACATTGTTCAGGTGGCTCCTCCTCTTTCTTCTTCTTCCTCATAGGTATAATAGTTCTTAAACATAATTAAAGAAGAACACATCATTTTCTGATGCATTACCAAAGAAAAACCGGAACATTATCATATAAATCTAAATGTATCAAAAACAATATAGTAGAAATGACTTTACTCAAACATTATTGCACATATCACATTTTGACAAAGAAAGAAAGGGGTAAAAATACCAAAAATTTACAACACATTGGGTGCTTTGGAGGAAGAGGGAATGGGAAATAGCAAGAAAAATTAATAATGTAAAAGAAATATCTACATAATGAAATATGCACATAATGGAACAAAGACATATGAATATAATGATCATAGAATGACCATAATGGTAACTTACCATGTCTGAACCATAAAAAGATTCAAGTCATATGGATTAGGCAGGACACTCATGCATTTGCTTTCTAGTTGAGGTTTGTATTCTATTCTCTGAGCTGGTAAATCAAATCCTAATATACGTTTATCGGCACCAACAGACATCACAACTTTCTTATGCAGCAACTCCCATTACAGCAGAAGAATGCTCTTTAGGCAACACTTTAGGCTTCCATAAATTTTCTCCACCTTTATTGGTCCACAAGACAACTGCATGATCATTACCACCAGTAACAAAACAGTCCTCTTCCCATGGCATGAACATTATGATGTTAATGATCCCTCTGACATGAGGCTTCTCCTCCAAGAAATTTACTCGTGTATTCTGTTAATATACCAGGATATGAAGCAGAGAAAAAATCCAAGAGAGTCCTTTTGCACAATAGAGTATGCAAGACATACTATCAAGTGCTACATAACCAAGCGCCAGTAGAATGTATGTTAATTGTGATAATGACAGAGACAAGAACAACAGTGCACCTATAAATCATAGACTTTAGTTTAGGCTAGAGGAGCAACATATGAATATCAGGTTTACCTGATGGGCTTCCATGGGTTTTTTATCTTCCGTGGAGGGAGGAGAATTGAGAGTTTTTTTATGTACTTGACAAAAGACATGTAACATCCCTTTTGGTGGATCAAGGTGGACTGAGTGGATTGAAATGGAAGCACATGGTAACAGTGGTGGGATTGTTATATTCTGGGATAAAAGAAGATGGGAATGTATGGAGCACATCAAGGGTCAACATTCGGTCACAATCTTACTGGAAGAAGAAAAATCTGGATACCAATATGCTTTTATGGGAGTTTATGGTCCATGTGATAGGAAATAAAGGAAAGGCTTATGGAAGGAATTGGCTGCAATTAATAGAATTATGGCTCAACCATGGGCAATGTGTGTGTGGGGGGGGGGGGGGGGGAGGGATTTTAACGTTATCAGGTTTGAAGAGGAGAATAGGGTAAAAACCAAGAACTAAAGAGCTACGAGAGAGTTCTCAAACTTTATTCATGATCTTTCTTTGATTGATCTCCCACTTCATGGAGGTTCTTATACTTGTTTTAGGGGTAAAAATAGTCAAAGTGCTTCTAGGATTGACAAATTCTTATTATCTGAAGATTGGGATGAACATTTTAAATTTGTGAAATAGAGGGTTCTTCCTAGAACTACTTCAGATCATTGCCCAATTTTATTAGAATGTGGAGACTGGAGAAAAGAAAAAGGGTACTTTAAAGTTAAAAATATGTGGATGGAGCATAAAGGGTTCTTAGAACTAATTGACAACTGGTGGAAATCTTACAATCTTCAAGGTGATCCTGATGTTGTTCTTGCAAAGAAACTTGGACTTTTGAAAGGTGATTTTAAAAAATGGAATAAAGAGGTCTTTGGTAAATTGGAGGATAGGAAAAATAAGACATTGGTCAAACTGGAAGAAATTGATCACGGTATGGGATTTGATCAGGATTATGAAAATGATTCAGAAAGAAATTCTATCATGATGGAGCTGGAGGAATTGGCAAAAACTGAGGAGATATCATGGAGACAAAAGTTCAGATGCATATGGCTTGAGCAAGGGGATAAAAACACTAAGTTTTTTCAGAGACAAGTTAATGCCCATAAGATATTCAATTGTATTGACAAGATAGAAGTTGATGGAGAATTGGTGGATGATGATAACTATTCAGAAATTCTATGAGAAATTGTTCAGTGAAACTGAAGAATGGAGGCCAAGATGGGAAGATGATACTTTGATGACTCTTTCTGATGATGACAAGGAGTGGCTGCAGAGACCATTTTCTATAGAAGAGTTGGAAAATGTTATTAAATCATTCAGAGGAGATAAAGCACCAGGACCTGATGGCTTCAATCTTTATTTCTTCCAAAAGTGTCGGAATACAGTTAAGAATGATATGTGGCAAACTGTGGAGGCTTTTTATAAAAAAGGTTCCTTTATTAGAAGTATGAATTCTACTTTCATTGCATTGATCCCCAATAAAAATGGAGTTAAAAAGGTGAAAGATTTTAGACCTATTAGTCTGTTAGGAAGTGTATATAAGATCATTGCAAAACTGCTGGCAGAAAGACTTAAAATGGTAATTGATAAAATAGTATCAAATAGCCAGAATGCATTTATTAAGGGCGGGCAAATAACTGATGCTGCTATGATTGCTAATGAGAGTGTTGATTATCTGTTGAGAATGAAGAAAAAAGGTGTTGCTTGCAAATTGGATCTTGAGAAAGCTTATGACCATGTGAATTGGTCTTGTCTGTTAAACACTCTAAGGCAAATGAACTTTGGAGACGGGTGGATTGACTGTATCAAGTTTTGTGTATTTACTGCAAGTTTTTCTGTGTTAATTAATGAAAATCCCCAGGGTTATTTTAGATATCAAAGGGGTTTGAGACAAGGGGACCCTTTGTCCCCATATTTGTTCACCTTGGTGATGGAAGTTTTAAGTAGGATGTCAATGAAGGCAGAGAAATTGGGATGGATTAAAGGGATGCATTTTGGCAGATTTGGTGATAATAGAGTCACAGTTTCTCATATTTTATATGCTGATGACACCCTTCTCTTTTGTGAAGAAGAGAAAGGGCAAATTCTATACCTAAAAGGAGATCTGCGAATTTTTAAAGCAGTGACTGGATTAAGAACTAATCTGGCCAAAAGCAGCATGTTTAGCATTAATGTTGATGATACACTTGAGGAGTTGGTTACTATCTTGGGCTGTAAGGTTGAGATATTTCCAACAGTATATCTTGGGCTACGTCTGGGTGCTAGAAAAAAATAATCAGAATATGTGGCAAGGGGTTTTGGATAGATGTGAAAATAAGTTGGTTCCCTGGAAGAAGCAATATTTATCTATGGGAGGTAGAGCCACATTGATAAGAAGTGTGTTAGATGGAATGCCAACCTACCTGATGTCACTATTTGCTATGCCTGTAGCAGTGGAGAAAAAGATAAACACCATGAGGAATAATTTTCTAAGGGATGGCAATGCTACTAAAAAGAAAATGCATTTAATTAAATGGCAAGTGGTGTGAAATGATAAAGAAGGGGGTGGTTTGGGGATTAGGAATTTGAAAGCCCACAATAAGAGTCTACTTTGTAAATGGCTATGGAGATTTACTCAGGAAGGGGATAAAGTATGCAAGAAGCTGATCAGTGTTATTTATGGAATCAAGAATGATTGGAGACCTTCCTCTTTACAGTTGAATGCAAAAGGAGGTATCTGGTAAGTGTATTAGTAAACTTTGGGAAGAATTTCTGAAACATACAAAGCTGGAAGTTGGGAATGGGCAAAAAATTAAATTTTGGACAGATTTATGGATAGGGGAGGAACGCTTGAAATCTAAGTATCCTTCTCTATTCAACTATTCCCTTAATAAGGGAGGTGTGATTGCTATTTTTTTCACATAATCAGGTTGGCAAGTGGAGCTCAAAAGAAACTTCAACGACTAGGAGATAGAAGACAATTGTTTCTTACTTCAGCAGCTTGATTCAGTCTCAATTAATCATAGTAAGATGGATACATTGATCTGGGCATAGGAAAAGGATAAAAAGTTTTCAGTCAGAATTTGTTACAATATGCTGATTAAGGAGTCAAGAAACAGGGTTAATAATTGACCATGTAAGATGATATGGAAGACAAAAGCTCTAGTCAAGGTGGCATGCTTTGGTTGGATAGCAACTTAGGAAGAACGTTTGACACAAGACAATTTGCAAAAAAGAGGATTTAAGTTTAGCGATAGATGCTATTTGTGTGAAGGAGATTAAGAATCAGTGAATCATATTCTGCTTCATTGTAGAATTGCTAGACAATGTTCGGATTTATTCTTAAATATATGTGGCATTTCTTGGGTGATGCCACCGACTGTTAGGAGCTTGTTGGAAGAGTGGCATAGTCAAAGAGTACCTAGAAGACTGAAGCAAATATGGAGAACCATCACATTATGCATCTTCTGGACTTAATGGCTGGAAAGGAACCGGGCTTGTTTGGAGGACATAGGGAGCACATTTTAGAATTAGAAACAAATGTATTCACAACTTGTTTTATTGGTGTAAAAGTAGTGTATCAACAGAACATCAAAAGTTTTTAGAGATTCTAGATTTACTAGGAGGCTTATAGGATATGGCTATGGGTGTTTTCTGTAACTTTTTGTACCATCTTGGTACCTTATGAATAAAACTTTTACCTTATCAAAAAAAAATATTTACTTTACGACTACAGTCTAAAAATAAAACCACGCTGCTGCCTCTGACTCTTTAAAAAATATTTTATAGCAAAATCATGAGAGAGAGAGAGAGATAAAGGCATAGATCCCTGACCATATACTCCACGTTTTTCCCTAAAATTTTAGACTGTGATTTACCCTGTATTCCTGCTACAAACCTCGTCCATCATAAGGCCAAATAGGTCAGCCTAAAAATCAAACCATGCACTCATGTTTCTTCAGTCTTGCAGATTTTACAGTGAAATGGTCTTTGTCATATAATTTCATCAAGAAATTTCCTAAAAATACCTTTTTTCCCTTGTTAAGATTCAAGATTGAAATTTGTAAATCCCAACCATCAGCGGTGTACACAGAAAACAGACTAGTGCCTTTCGGATGCCATGCTATGCCTTCTGGCCATCTTCTACCCTCGCGCGAAATGCAATCTGTGCTACTGACAAGATTGGCACTTGACCTAATTACCAAAGTGGCAGACAATCAAAATACAAGCATTTGGTGATGCGAGGGGAAAATAATTGGCATTTAAAGTTATTGCCTATAAAGTGGGTCTGGCAAAGGAAAATGATACAGATGCAGCTCTGGAATTTGAATGCTAAAGTTTTGACATACTCATGTCCTGCACCTGCCACAAGTTGACAACCCCATCCAGTGCACTGCATGTTAAGCAACTCTGAGTTAGCCTTTCTAAGCAAATAGAAAGAATTTGAGACTGATTTGTTTTATTCGATGTTGGAAGGTTGAAAACTGTATGAGAAAGACTGAGAAACATGAGTAACATGCCCTTCTCAAAATAAGCAAGTACAGTGCAGCATTACATCAAGGAAACCAGTGTTTTAAAAGCGAAAAGCAGAAAAAATCAACAAGGTCCATGAGGCTTGTTTAAGCAAAAAGCGAGAAGCGACGTTGCATGCTTCTTTGAAGTTAAGCGTTAAAAAAACACAAATGAATTTAGTACCACAATGATCAAAGTGCAATTTGAAATAACTAATTTTAGTATCCTATATACAATAATGTCGATATTAATCCAACTCCTCCAAGTTGAGATTCAGAAAACTGACCGCTTCCCATCCGGATTACTTTGTTGTCATTGTTTGAAGCACACATTCTATGAAGCACTTGGTTTCACCCATGAAGCGATAGCTCTTCGCTTCGTATCACTTTAAGAGACAAAGCCATGGATTTTAATAACACTGAAGGAAACAACTTATCAAATCATTACTTAGGCAAACTAAACTTATTATCATCTAATATGACCAATTGCAGCGTGCAATTTAGGAACTCAAATTTTTCTCGGGTACGAAGATCTTCAGATCAGCCACAAGATCCAATCATGTGGCGTTAGTGTAGGATCTCTAAACTAGATTAAAGTCATGACATACATGATGAAGTTGGTGGAGCCATGACATACATGACTAATTGTAGAAGGAAAAGGGACAAACAATTTTTGCAGTTAGTCCACCCATAATTCATCTATAAATCTAGAAGCAATGAATGAAATACACAATCACAATTGTCATTCACACAGAGCGTGTATCAATGGAATCAACTCTTTACGCTCTTTCCACAAAGAGAAGATGAAAATAAGCTCGTCAAATGGTAAGTTTCATATGAAAAAAAGCATTTGCATATTATATCAGAGTGCATGTTACACATACTAGTATTGAAAGATCAAATCTAACGAATAAAGTATTACCAAACTTCCTTTTTGTTCCTTTAGGTTGAATCTCAGCAGCTACAATTGTATTGGTAAAAAAGATTTTTACACATAAGCCAGCTTTTGACAACTCAGCCAGTCACGTGGACACAAGAAAACGCGATAGCTGGATGTGATTCTTTGAAGAGGTACGGTACAAGAGGCACAGTTCAGTAAACCCACGAACTTATCAGCCACGGGAAACTCAATTTGATCAAAATGGGAGAGAGGCACGGTCAGAATGAATCTAGACAAAGCTACGGGCAGATTCAAGGACCCACAATTGATTACTCGAACGTTATGTAACCGAACCTCAATTACCTTTATCCTTTGTAACGCCTCATTAATGTCATAATTAGTCATTAGTGAGTAACCATCACAAGAGTCGTACATTATAAGAATCTCCTATATAAGGGAGGGAAATACAACTTGTAAAAGCAACTGATTCTCGAATACAATCAACTTCGATTTTCTATATTTCTGCAATATTGTCATTATTCATTTTTCTCCATTACCTTGATTATTAGTAACCCGTATTCATCTTAAAAATAAGCTTTAGTCAAAGGGTCTAATTCTTTGGTTAAACAAATTGGTTCTGTTACCAGGAATATGATAATATTTGTTTACTTTTCAAGTGATATCCTATGAATAATGTCAAACCCCAATGACAACAACCATCAAAGGAGTGGAAACCCAGTTCCATCACCTTCAGGAACCCCACGTGGTTCGAGGGAACAATCCCCAGAAAGATCTAATAACAGCAATGGTGATAATGATCAAACTGTGGAACAAGATCGTGTAAAGCAAATGATTGCAGAGTATGTGAACCAAACTTTGCAAGAATTTACGAGAGGATTACCGGCAGCGTTACCTACACCGCCGAAGACACCCCCCAATAACACCATCACCATGGAAAATCCTCAATCTGGGTTGGCAAACTCAGGAATAG
>ML354979.1:0-23581 GCA_005239505.1 Nicotiana paniculata
CAATATAATGAAACTCTTATTCTACACTCTTCAGACATAATGAAAAAATGCTGGAGAATTTAACAACAACAAATGTTTGAACGAGATAAAATATTTTTTGAATAATTTTTCCTACAATCCTAACCCCTTTATATAGGAAATGGCTAGCCCGTGAATTTTTTTTTTTTGATGTATAACGCCCAAATTTTGTGCGCTATACACATTTGAATTATTGTTATGTCAGTTATTATTGGTGGGGCCAAAAAAGGGAGTATTGCGTCCAGTTTTTACGCGCTATATGTATAGAGTCCAAATACACCACGCTATACCTAGAAGTCAGACTGTCACACGTATAGCGCCCAAATACTGGACGCTATACCTTAACAGCAAAAGTTCCGTTAAGGTATAGCGCCCAGTATTTGGGCATTATATATAGTATTGTTTCTTTTTTTCCACTTATTTGTATTTTTTTTGTCCAAAAGGACAACATTTTAGTTCCGGACTCAGGTTACGGGGGTCAGGATCCATTCGAGTTGGGTATTATTTAATAAATAAGTGGATTTTAAATTAATACTAAATTATACACGTTGCAAGCATAGAAAATGCCACGTGGCTATTTCAAAGATCTAAATTTTACTCAGGTCGGTTCCGTTAGTGTTAGGGGTATGTTTGAACCCAAAAAAAACGTTAGGGGTAATTTTAGACCAAAAGGTTAACGGAGGATATTTTTGAGCTATTTCTAATACGTTTGGCCCTTTTCTAAGACTTTTTTATTTTTGTTATGGTCATGTATAACATATTTATTATTTTTTTTTTTAACAAAATAACTGATGTATCAATTTGGACTGAAAATCAGCCCAACTTTAGATTGACTAAAATGAATTGGATCAAGATAGACTGAGTTCAATAAATGAGCGGGTCAATAATCAGTCCAACTTTGAACAGATTGGCAGGATCAAATGAATTTGGGCTCACATTACCCCCCTACCCATGACTGATTGAATAGAACGATAATGAAAGAGAGTTTCTTGTCTAAGAGCCCATCAAATAGTGTAAGCGCATAATATAATTGGCAGCTAAATTATGATACTATCTCTACACATCAAATGCACTTAAGTTTTTTTTTTTTTTTTGAGATTGGTTCTTGATTTGAGCAATTGCATCAATGAAATAAATTTTGCAATAGACAAGCTTACAGTAAAGTAAGTGATCTGCTTAAAATAATTTAGTACTTCTTCAATCTATAAGCAGCTTTATTTAGAAACCACAATGCTCCTTCAGCTGCATTTTCTGCTGCTGCTTTCTTCTTTGAATGTGGATTGCCCATACACTCTAGTTGTTGTACGTGGTCCTCTTATTTCCACATTTACTTTGAAGGTGAACCTGCATTTAGCTTCTCCTTCTCACTACTCATTATACGTTTAAAATCTATAAATTTGCTCACAATAACAAAGTAGTATACTAGGAATTTGCTTTTGAATTGGAAATGGAATGAACATACAACTTCAGGTGGTCTGGACCTTCCTCGTGGCAACATTCAAATAATGGCGCATTCCAGTGATTTACTGCACAAATCTCGTACAACTGTGATTTTGCTGAGCCCTGATTTTGAGTACCTTAAAAATATAGGCTCTATTAGAAAAAATCAAACATACTTTTAGTACTTACTATAAACAACCCCTTGTTTAGGATAAGATTATAAGATATTTAAGAGTTCATTTGGATGAGGTTGTTTTAAGTGACTTTTAAGCCAAAAGCTGTAAGTTAAGAATTTTAATTTTTGACTTTTGGCTTATTTTTGTCATTTTACTTTAAAAATAAATGCTTAACTTAAAAACTATTAAGCTACAAAATGACTTAAAAACTATTTTAACTTAAAAACTATTAAAATAAGCTAATCCAAACGGGCTCTAAGTTTCCATTTATGCGTTGAGATTTTGCAATAACTTATTATTATGATGAAAATTTAGAAGTTCATTTCATAATATTGTTTGTTAATCTCGAATGTTTTGTCTCTCATTGGTGTTAACCAGTAGGTGCCAGTGCCACGTGTGGCAAGTAACGGCAATAGTAGACATCATCAACTTCTGTATAAGATAACTTTTGAATGGGACAAGGGTGTTTGTTGAGTTACAAATATCATTGGTTTCACAATTTTAAAACATTTATTGATTTTGATTCAGATTATCTGACATTGGAAAAATTAAAATTCATTTTATTTTTTTCTATTAAGAAAAACTCCTTACTGTTTTAATTAATAAAGTACTAATTAAATAGTAATTGGTTTAAGAAGATGCAAGTGAAACTTCTTCTCTCACATTATATGTGACAACTTATTTTTGTCTGTTCCCAACAAAATTTTATCGTTTTATATTTACAAAATATAAACTTTAGGATTCCCATTTTATTACTTATTAAATGACTTATGTTTTCAACCACAAATTTTTAATTTTAATAAATTTCGTGCCCGAACATTTTCACTTAGAGCCTGTTTGGAAAGCCACCTTGAAAATAAATTTGGGTGTAAGTGATCAAGTAATTACTTGATCAGCATGGAATTAGGTGTACTTGGAGAGTGTAATTATACTCTTCAATTCTCGGGAGGGGAGGAGGACGGGGTAAGAATTGGTGGTAATTACACTGTGTAATTACAAGGTTACTTTTTAGTTTCTTTCTTTTTTAGTTTTATTTTTCTTTATAACTTTTTTTTTTTATTTTTTTTTTTTTAATTTCTTTTGAAATTTTAATTTTTTTTTACATTACTTATCTTTTATTTATCTACCTTTACTTCTTGTGATTCCATGTAATTATTTATATTTTTTTTTTCTTTATTTAATTTTTTAAAACTACACCTCCTAATATTAGAAAAAATGAGTCATTAACAAACTTGGCATATAATGAGTGATGCAATTAAAGTAGAATTTCGTTTTTGAATGTGATTATAAACTTATTATGTTTCCTAGTCTTAAGTTATAGTGGAACTTACTACAACTTAAATTATGTTATATTCATGGTTCCAATTTACTTGCTTTAGTAATATTGGCTTACATTGCATGTTGTTTATTTTTTAGTTAGAATTGATAGTTTAGTTTTGTCAAATATTTGAATAATGTTATGACATTATATTTATAAATATTAATTTATTTTATCAAACATGAATTCCATGATGTTCTTACAAAACGTATAATTTTAGTTTTTTGAAAGTATCTAAACAAAATATTTTTAATTTGAAATTTATACACACAATATTAGTTATAAATATATGATTATTAATTAATGTATATTTACAAAAAAATATACATCTTAAATATCAAATATAATATTATCTATACTTATAAAAATTTATTATATTAACTTTTAAGTTATGACAGTTATTTGATTTAAAAATTTAATTTAACTGTGTAATTATATTTATACAATCAAATATTAAATTTATAATTATACTGTAATTACACGGTGATAAACAAATAAAATTATGTAATTACTGTTCTAGTAATTACACCAATTTCAATTATACGGTGACTTTCCAAACATACCCTTAAAGTGATAGCTCCGTAAATGTTTCTTACCTTTACCTTTGGAGTTTCCATCCATGACAGCCCCATCAAATTTCGGGTCGGGTACTGTTGCACTGCTATGAATAACTGGAAGAGCAGAGTCTGAGTCACCTTCTCGTTTCTTTTCTACCATATCCCTTGTATATCCTCCTCGAAGCCGCTGAAGAACTCTTTGAGCTTTCTCATATTCCGTCATGTTCCAGAAATCTCCAATTCATCAATTATTAGCAGTTCAATATAGAGTTATATTTGTATTGAGGGCTGATGACAGTATTAGCGGTGGCGTAAGGATGAGGAAGATTTTGGTTAAGATGTTTTTATTCTTATAATATATTTTTGGGTTGGGTGCTGCCATGTCACATCACAGTCTATTGACTTGTTCCAGAATAAGTGTTCAACTATTTAAGATCTTATTTAGTTTAACTGAATACAAGGCAGAAAGTTTAGCTAAAGTTTGATCATAAATTTTTAAATTTATTTTAAAAAATCTATTTTAGATATAATTTAGCTTGAGGATGAAAATGTATTTGGACATACGTTTTTAAAACATATTTCTCAAATTTATTTTAGAAAAATATGTGTATTATTGGGATTTGAAATTTAGGATTTTGCCAAAATATAAGTAAAATCTATGGCCAAACATATGTTTGCCAAACAAAATCCAAATTTATTTTGACAAAATCTAGGGGCTTTTGCATCCGTACCCATTTTTTGTGCCACGTTTTCACTTATACATGCTTTGTAAAAAAAATTACATTCGTACCCGCTTTTGCGCATAACTTCAGCATGTGGGGCTGAAGCAGCAAAGGCAATCACGCAAAACTTCAGCATTCTAGTAGACGGGTCTGAAGTAGCTTGCGAACTTCAGCTCTTCAGATCTAATAAATAGGGAACTTCAGCTCTACAGCTGAAGTTTTGTCTTTTGTAAATGGGGAACTTTAGCATACGGGGCTGAAGTTCCCAAGTTATAAAGACAACAACTCCAGCATACGAAGTTGAAGTTCCCCATTTACAAAGACAAAAACTTCAGCATACGGGGTTGAAGTTCCCCCAGTTATACTGGGGAACTTCAGCTCTAGAGCTGAAGTTTTGTCTTTTGTAAATGGGGAACTTCAGCATACGGGGCTGAAGTTAGCTGAAGTTTTGTCGTTGTAACTGAGGAACTTCAGCCCCGTATGCTGAAGTTGTTGTCTTTATAACTTGGGAACTTCTGTAACTGGGAAACTTTAGCTCTAGTTTGTCTTTGTAACTGGGGAACTTCAGCCCCGTATGCTGAAGTTTTGTCTTTATAACTGGCGAACTTCAGCTCAACTGGTGAACTTCTGCTCAGCAAGGGAAAGGGGAGCTGAAGTTATTTAAAAAATGGGTACAAGTTAAAAGTTTTTTAAAAAATAGGTATAGGTTAAATGGGGGCGACCAAATAAGATGCCCCGCGCAATTTTTACCAAAATCTATGGCCAAACGGTTCTTAAATTAAAGTTAGGCTCGTCTTGCATTTATGACATCCATTAATTTCTGGCCGCAGCTTTCAGTTAAAATATTAGACTTGGTTTCCTTATCCAATTTGTCTCATACTCCATGTTTCAGCAAATAAAATTAGTACGTTTGAATTGGTTAATTAATTTCTTTTTCAAATTCAGCTGATAAAATAAGTAGAAGCTAACTGATTAAAGTTAAAGTGGAAACTACAGATTAAAAGAATGGATACTACTATTACCACTCTTTAGCACAGATGAATTGATTTCCTCTAAATTTGCGAGAATTACATTCATGGGAATTAACACACACATATACAGCCAAGTATGGCACAAGGATTTATTGTAGGCAACCTTATCATGCATCTCTGCAAGAGGTTGTTTTCACGTCTCGAACACGTGACCTGTGATCAGGCAGTAACTTTACCAATTATGCCTAGACTCCCCTTTATACGGTCACGGTAGGTAAAAAGATGTAAAAAGAATCACGCTTGATAAATTTTTGCATTTGCAAAAAACTTGTCATTCTTCTGAGATGCTTTCTAGACTTGGATGCCATTGATCAAAAGACGAAAGTCTGGTGGGTGAAACTCCCGTTGATGTTTCATTGCAATCCACATGAGTTCTTTGATTTCTATTCAGAAAATTGGTCTCAAAGGATCCCAAACTACTGTTTGATGATATTGTTTCAGTACTCATCACATTATCCCCACTACTGGATTTATTAATCTTGATCCCTGTTAACAAGCACGTAAAGCAATTATCCCCCTGGGATTGGACATCTCTGTTTTCTACTTGTCCCAGAGAAGAATAAGGCAACTTTGAAGTCTTGGTTGAATTTCTATGAAACAGCCAGCAGTTGGAAAAAGTGCCTTCCTGATTTTCTGCTCTGTTTTCTTTAAGACTTGATTGTTTCTGAAGTTTATGAATAAGAGGCGGAGAAGAATTCATGGCGAGGGATTGAAGTCTTTTAATGGTTTTTATAGGCACAACATAGAATTTCTGGCCAGGCATGAGAGTGGTTTCGGGTGGCAAAATAGCCCACGGCTGCTGGAAAACGCTCGGATGGCAAACCCAACTCTTGGGATTTCTATTGATAATCTCAGCTGCAAGAACTGGCCTGTCGTGCAGTTCTACATGTCCTCCTGGATGTACAATCTTCACAAACATATTTTTAGTATTGCGACTGCACATCCAGTTCGAGAAGGCCATGATTTTCCAAGCATATATATATATACACCCCTAATTCTCCTTTATTGTTGCTTTTGTTATCTTTACCTTCTCTTTTTGGGGGCTAGAGATGGAGTAGAATCGGCAGAATTAAGGGTTAAAGTTGGATGGTTGATGAAACAAGGCAAAGTTTTATAATACTATTGCATGTGTTTAATGTAGACATCCTTAGATATTGCCGTGACAACGATATCTGGTTACTAAGAACGGAATCTTGCTGTAAACAATAAATCCCTTCGTGTGTCGTTCAGCAATCAGGAATTTGGTTTAATCGTTCTTTAAAAGGAAAATGCATTTGGAGGTATGGATATTGTCATAATAATAAAGGAAACAAGTGCAACTGGGTAGTCCACATCTTGGCAGTCTTTTTGTTTTTGTGTGTGAAAAAACGACAGCTGATATACCGATGGAAGCCAGTTGATGTTATTGACCCTGGTTTTCCAGAAAGAAAATCTTCAAACAGTGTTATCCTTTTGTCTTTCTGAATGTGAATGCTATTTCACCAAAAATGCGTTCAAATTGTACCACGTGACTTCCTAAGAAAACGAACTGGATATTCTTTTCCCCCTCTTTCAGAATGTCAATTCAGTTTCATCTTATCATGGGTTTAAAGCCTTACTATTCTAAACTTAATGTGTACAAACAATAGAGAAGAAGAACAGCAGGGCTCAGACCCATCATAGTAGGATTTATGGTAGCGATACATGTAATTATATTGCATTACAGCGATCTTCCTCAACCCCAACCCCAACCCCCTCATCATTCCACAAAAAAAGAAAAGGGAAAAATATGCCAAGTTGCTAAAGCCAAAAAAGGAAAAGAAAATCAAATAAAAATTAAGAGTTGCCAAAGTATGTCAATTGTCAACGAGCTACCTAGTTCGTAACTCCACGGGAACTAATTTCTATTTGTACTTATAGTAGAGATAAAGTCTCTTAATGAATTAGGCTCCAGTTGTTACTTGTTATTTCAGATCCAACGCAATCTAACAAGAAAGGACCCTTTCTTAAAAAAGGAAGGCAATGTATCATTTTTAGCATGGGCACATGCAATCGTTGTTGAGGTCCCAGATCCACAAATATTGTAGGCCATACTACACATGGTGGGCATTCATGACTTATTAGACACTTCAATTCTTTTTTTGGGTGTAGAAAATGGCCAAAAGAAACTGTAAGATAAAACCAAAATAAAAAAAGTCAATTGCTTGAGTGAGAGGCAACATTTTTATCCTATCTGCCAGGATATGCAGAAAATACAGCACGTGAAACCCAACTAGGTGGGAAATAGGTGGGCTTTGACCATCTGCCAGCAAGAGGTAGGAGGAAAAGGCCAGCTAATCATAACAGGTATTCACACACAAGAAATAAAGAGAACAGAAACTTTTTTTTATGCACAAATACTAGAATATTTAGTGAGTCATTCTTTACAGTAGAAGCATCACAGTTCCTCTAATACAGAAAACAACCATGAAAGGCCAAAAATCTGAGGAAACTTAGAAGTGAGATCAGAACTTTTGCTACCTCAAATTTACAATTATATACACATAGCATAACATTTTCTTTTGGCAGAGTGTTCCTACTCTAAATTCATAGCAAAAATTGCACTGACAAATAAAACAAAGATACAAAAAAAAAAAAAAAAAAAAAAAAAAAAAAAAAAAAAAAAAAAAAAAACCCACCAAAGTGTGGTACAACTAGTAGCAAATAAGAGNTCATTCAGTTACCAGTTTCAATGGGAGCATAATTAACACCAAGAGTAGCTGAAGTAAATTTGGAACGTAGCAACTCATCTCATTATGCATTAATAGATACTGCAGAATCCACAACTCTCAGGGATCCACCAAGCTCGATTGGTACAAGAGGAATGAAGGAGTGCAGGACATCTGTTATCAGTGGTCGGTAACTTGGTTCTGGTTGTACACATAGCACGGCTACAGCAGCAACCTATCAAATCATCCCTTTTGATTCGGTAAGTTAAATCAGTAAAATGAAAGTAATAATTTGACAAAAGAAGTTGGTGCACGGACTTGATTCAAGTGCTTGCGGTCCATTCCGTTTCTGATGACAGGATCAACAATAGTTGGGAGCTTTGACCTGTCAGTAAGCTGTGGCATTGCCTGCTTGGCATGGAATTACTGAAATATCAGTATTCCAGGAAATAAGGAGATAAGGAGCAAACACTCAAGTATGATCAGTAATTGCATAAATACCCATGTGACTATAGATTGGCACTGAGCTCCCGCTAGTTTCTCCACTGGCCTTCTCCCCATTAGAAGCTCCAGAAGTATAATGCCGAAAGCATAGACATCACTCTTATCAGTTAATTTCCCTGAAATGCAGCAAACAAATGTGAAAGAATGTTTTACTTTCAGATTTCTGGTTAGGATATTATTTGAGACAGGAAGAACAATCAATAATAGCACAGAACTGAATTCTGCTTTTGAAATAAGCTAATCAAGATAATTATTGCCGGGCATTAAGATTTACATTTCAATCTTAGAATACTAGTCCCTCCGTTCTCTTTTATTTATCCACTATACCACAAAAAAAAAAGAAATTTGTTTTTACTTGTCCACTTTAGCAAATCAAGAGAAAAATATTATTTCTTCCTGTGTTACCTTTATCATTAACTACTCATTCCCAAATCATTTCCCAAGACTTTTTGAAATGCTATCATTATTATGAATATTATAGTGAAATATGTACTTCAGTTATTATTTCTCAAAGGGAGTGCAAAGTACATTGTGGACATAAAAGGGAACAAAGGGAGTAGTTAACATTTTTTCCTTTCCCTTTTGTTCATTGTGACACAGAAACAAAATTGAAGATAAAATGGTGCATCAAAAGGGAGTCAACATTAACCCTAAGTTCAGATATATCTTGGGGAACAGTCATCATACATGAACAAAAGAAGAGAAGCCTTTCCGGTTCATATAATCTTATTGTAGATAAATAAAGTATGTAGAGTAGAAATTACTGCTAGGGGTACGATTTTACTAACTCTAAACTGAGGGCAAGAGCTCAGTGATGATGGTGCTTCTTTGGATATGCTTTTGTACGTGGATATATGAATTCTAGGAGGGAGCAATCTTTTCTAATCTGAGAGGAGCAAAGTGAAGATAATTCTTGGGAGACACTTCTATGACACAAAAGAGAAGACAGAACAATTAAATTGGACTGTCTACTTGATGAGGCAGATTCAAACAAATAAACATCAGCACCATCTTCATTTAGCTAATTGTGATGAAGTAGGGGATCTCACATACCATCTAAGAGGTACTCAGGAGCCACATATCCCAGAGTTCCTGAAAGCTTTATGTTGCTCTTGTTTAAGTTCCATCCAGCTATAGCTAGGCCAAAATCAGAAAGCTGATCAAGTAAAAACTGATCGACTCAGACAAAACAGACCATATGAAAAGTTTGCTAAAGGAGAAGAAATTGAGATGTATGTGACTATATTGCTGGTGGTTTACCTTTGCATTGAAGTTGGAATCCAATAGAACATTAGACGATTTGAGATCTCTATGGATTACAGGGGGGTTACAGCGCTCATGGAGGTATTCTAGTCCCCTGGTCAATGTCAACAACGTAATTATACTATTAACTTCCAAAAACGCAGAACTGAGGGCGAAAAAGAAAGAGTTAGCACTAATAAATCATAATGTTACATACCTAGCCACATCCAATGCAATTTTCATGCGAAGATGCCAACTCAAAGCTGATCCACGAGGAGGTCCTGATCAAGCAGACCGACTCAATTATGGGAAATGGATAACAATGTAAATAGCATATTGATATTCTTTTGTACTTCATATCAGAAAGTAACTAAAGCAGATTTTACCATGCAATTGGAATTCCAAAGATCCATTCTGCATCATTTCATACACCAGAAATTGTGCATCGGCATGAATGCAGTACCCAAGAAGCGAAATAATATTTTGATGCTGAAATTTACTCAACAAATCCACCTCATTCTGAAATTCAATCAGACATGACTTTTAGCACCAAATACTTACAACCATTACAGGGAAACATTTCGAGCCAAAATCTATCAGATTACCTCAAATTCTTTCTCAGCATCCTGTTCTCCCCCACGAAATCTTTTAACAGCTGCTTGGATGTCATTGTTGAATTGAGCTTCATACACACATCCTAATCTACCTTCTCCTAGAGCATTCTGTTCCTGGAAATTGTTGGTTGCAGCTACTAACGACTGGTAATCGATGACATCAACTAATCCTTTTCTTCCCACAGATCTCAAAGAAGGGAACTTGGCCATTATTGGACCCCAAGAAAGTCCCTTTGCAGGCTCTACATTATAAAATTGGACAAATAAAACAATGTGAAATCTAGGGTACAGAACATGCACAACTATAAGTAATAGAAACTCTTATTATCCATCAATAGCAGTGATTTACCTGCTTTCTGATGGCTTTTCTCATCCGATTTCTTCCGCATTTTTAGTCTGTAAATCCAAAAGCAAGACGACAACAGCAGAATTCCAGCAAGGAGGGTTGATGCAACAATAAGTGAAATCAAAATTTTCTTATTCAAATCCTGGTGGTGAACTACTTTCAGCTCTGCAGCTCCTGATTTGAAAAATAAGACGAGATATTCAAGGAGCTTGAGCTTTGATTGGAAACCAAAACTACAAAAAGAGAAATTTAGTGTAATGAAGCAAACGAAGATTTGCCCCATTTGCAATCAATCCCTACCACCCCCCACCCCCCTCCTTCTTCTTCTAAAGAAGAAAATGTGGGTTTTTTCAATTATATTTGTCTTGAGCATCATTATTGTCTGGTATCAAAGGATAATGTCAAGCAATAATACACTGCAAATTATTTAAAAAAAGTGAAGAGCAGAGTAACAAATCTAAGTATCAAAATTGCAAGTTCCTATCTAATTTGAATAACTTCGGCATAATTTAAGTAATTGTACATTCAGACTACAAATTTTATGCTATAGACGAATGAAGTAGGGGGAGGGGTATTGAATTATACAGAAACACATCCAATTCCCAAGATTCACAAGTTACAAAACAAAAAGAAAAACAGATGGTGATTAGGCATTGTGGAATTTTTACCAGGAGAAGGAGCATCCTTATCAGAAGGAACTTGAAAAATGGGTCCTTTCTCAGTAGGAAGAACTGGGTCTGTAATAGGAGGCTGCGGAGTTACATCCACTGGAGCTGATAACAAAGGAGTAGTAAAAACCAAAATGGATATAAGCAGAATGAAAATCTTCATCTCCCTTATTCCTTCAAAATGTCATACATACAACACTGACCAATGATTTAAGAAAGATTCAAACTTTTAGTTCCTCTTTGAAAATTGAAATGTGGAAAGCAGATGTGCTGAATTAATGGGTTTCTGAATTGTGCTTCTTTTTGCCAATAAATTAAAATGCTAAGGAAGGGACAAAAGACTGTGTCAGGAAAAGGAAAAGGGAGCTTCTTTTTGTAACCTGGAAAAGCTAAAAAGGAAGGTGGGGGGGGGGGGGGGNGGGAACTGAAGAGAGACACAACTATCTCGTGGCAGTTATCAAAAGTTGAAAATCCTTTTACACAGAGTTAAGAAATTCATGTATTGGAGATTGTGATAGTGGCCTTTGACACACTTTAATTACTACTATGGACTCTGCTGCTTGTCATCTTAGGAAATTGTTAATGCCCTAATGATTTTATGTGACAATTATTTTTCTATTAATTTCTTAAACATATTTTTATATTTGAAATCACCATCTGGCCCTTCATGACTATTAAATTACTATCCTAACCCAACTCCTACCGAGCAAACAAAAACGGAATCAGGATTTGGAACTTATAAGTTTGAGATTTTAGTATTTTGAAGTTACTGAATTCTAGATTAATAATTTATACATATACAATAAATTTTTTAAGATAAATATAAAATTTGAACCAAGATTAATAGGTTCGACTGAACCCGCAATCGATATGCCATACAACCCGGCCTAACAACTTCTAGACTTTAACCATAATAAGATCAAAATCAATCTGATTTGATAGTGATAGTTCATAATTGAGTACACTAATTCGGGATCTAAATAAATGATTAATCACTTCCTTTTAGATGGATCCAACTAATTATTACTGGGGCTTTTGTGGGTCTTTAAGCTTAGTGTAGCTTAATTTTAAACTTAGTCTAGCTTAATTTTAAGCTTGGTGTAGCTTAAAGAGAGTGAATCGAATATGGTGAGAAAAGAAATGGAGGGAAGTGAAATTTTGAATTAGTACACTTTGTCCCTCGTTGGAAGAAGGAAAGAAAATCTATGTGTATATATAGAGAAGCTCTTCTTCTAGCTCTTAAAGAGTTGAGAAGAAGACAAGTCTCGCGCCGTCGTCGTCGCTCGGCTTCGGCGGATTGATTGATTAATCTTTTTGGATAAAATTATTTTCAAATTATTTAATTAATTGATTTAATTAATTAATGAAAAAAATTCAAATCCAGAAATGACCCGCGACCCGGTCTGGCCTTCGAGTGGTTCGTTGTTCACCGGTGAGTTAAATCTTTCTATCCTGGGAGGATATAATATTTCAAAACCTCGGGTACTTGAGGGGAATAATTTTCTTAAGAATACACTGTGTATTCAGTGGGCTTGATTTTTTCCTACACTATTTTCAGAATTCATTTTTGACGTTCTTGTTCTACTAACTTTCTGTTTCTGTATTTGTCAGAAAGTTTACTGTTTTTAATTTATTCTTACAGCAATACAGATTACTAACAATCTTAAGGAAATTATATTTTTATTATATTATGTATTTTGTTGTGGAGATTAAAAACTTTTGTGTTTTCTACCCCGTCTGAATTTTATTATTCTGATTTGAAGATATAAAAACTTCATCAGAGTTTTGAAATTCAGAAAAATGATTTGAAGAACATAAAAACTTCATCGTTTTCTGTGAAACAGTATATAAAAACTTCGGTTTTTATTTATTATACATACTGTTTATCGTTAATTACAGTATTGTTTACTGTTTTGGTTTTGCCATTGATTGAACTCTTCTGTTGTTGACAGTGAAAAATGGAAATTGATAGCGGAAATTCTTCTGCGACTGCTGCGGTAACGACGATAGCCTCGTCAAGCTGGACTATTATTCCACCTGCAGAAAAACCGGGAAAATTTTCTGGAGCCAACTTCAAAGGATGACAGCAAAGGGTGTTCTTCTGGCTTACCACACTTGGTATGCAGAAATTCACTAGTGAAGAGCCTCCAGTTCCTGCTACGGACATGTCTGACAATGAAAAGTTCATGATTATTGAGGCGTGGAAGCAGGCAAATTTTCTTTGCAAAGGCTATATTTTAAGTGCTTTAGAGGATGACTTGTACAATGTGTATAGTGCGATAAATACTTCGAAAGAATTATGGAACGCACTTGAGAAGAAGTACAAGACAGAAGATGCATGCTTGAAAAAGTTCGTGGTTGCCAAGTTTCTAGACTATAAAATGATAGACAGCAAAACTGTGGGAACCCAAGTTCAGGAACTTCAACTTATTTTTCATGACCTTATTGTTGAAGGTATGGTCGTGAATGAAGCATTTCAAGTGGCTGCAATGATTGAAAAGTTGCCTCTTCGTGGAGAGATTTCAAGAACTATCTCAAGCACAAGCGCAAAGAAATGAAGTTGGAAGTCTTGTGATTCGTCTCAAGATTAAGGAAGACAACAAAACAGCCGAGAATAAGTCTCGTGGAAATTCAACGATCATGGGAGCTAAGATCGTTGAAGAAACTGCTCCAAAAAGTAAGAAGAGGAAGAGATCTTCTGGACAGACTAAGGAGCAGAACAAAAAGAAATTCAAGGGAAACTGCCACAATTATGGAAAAGTTGGTCACAAAGCCCCTGATTGTCGCTTTCCGAGAATGGATAAGAAGAAGGGACAGACCAACATAGTGGAGAAGAATAATGACATTGATGATCTTTATGTAATGCTTTCGGAATGCAACTTAGTTGGAAACCCGAAGGAGTGGTGAATTGACTCCGGAGCCACTCGACATGTTTGTGTTGTCAAGGAAACATTTGCGACTTACTCTACTGCTGGTCCTGAAGAAGAGATTTGCATGGGAAATAACTCAACATCCAAGATTGAAGGTTATGGGAAGATTTTCCTAAAGATGACTTCCAGCAAGGTGTTAACGCTCAACAACGTTCTTCATGTTCCTACTATTAGGAAGAATTTAGTTTCTACTTCTTTACTAGTGAAGAATGGATTCAAATGTGTATTTATTTCTGATAAAGTGTTGTAAGCAAGAATGAAATGTACGTTGGAAAAGGCTACCTCACGGAGGGCCTTTTCAAACTCAATGTAATGGTTGTTGATACTATGGATAAAATTTCAGCTTCTTTTTATTTGTTGGATTCAAATGATTTATGGCATATTTATTTAGGACATGTCAATTATAAAACCTTGCGGAAGTTAATTAATTTAGAAGTATTGCCTAAATTCGAGTGTAATAAATCGAAATGTCAAATATGTGTTGAATCTAAGTTTGTAAAACATCCTTATAAGTCTGTTGAAAGGAATTCAAATCCTTTAGACTTAATTCATACTGACATTTGCGATATGAAGTCGACACCATCTCGAGGTGGGAAAAAGTATTTTATTACTTTTATTGACGATTGCACTCGATATTGTTATGTTTATTTGCTTAATAGTAAGGATGAAGCAATTGAAGTATTTAAGCAATACAAGAATGAAGTAGANAATATGAATCTCCGTTTGCAGAAATATGTTCGGAATATGGAATTATCCATCAAACTACTGCACCTTACACACCTCAATCCAACGGAATTGCGGAAAGGAAAAATCGTACATTAAAGAAAATGATGAATTCTTTATTAATAAGTTCCGGATTACCGCAAAGTTTGTGGAGGGGAGCTATCCTTACAGCTAACCGAATACTCAACAGAGTACCCCACAACAAAACACAATCTATTCTATATGAAAAATGGAAAGGAAGAAAACCCAACTTGAAATATTTCAAAGTGTGGGGGTGTCTAGCAAATGTACAAGTTCCTTTACCTAAAAGGGTTAAATTCGGACCAAAAACATGAGATTGTGTTTTCATTGGATATGCTACAAACAGTAAAGCATGTCGGTTTTTTCTCCATAAATTCGATAATCCCGAGATTTATGTTAATACAGTAATGGAATCAGATAATGCTGAATTCTTTGAAAGCATTTATCCGTATAAAACTGAATATGAGTCGTTAAGTGAAAGACCTAAACGACCTCGGGAAGAACCAAAGGAAAATACTCCAAGTGTAGAAGATCCAAGGCGTAGCAAACGTCAAAGAACATCTACTTCGTTTGGACCAGATTTTGTGACACTCTTGCTTGAAAATGATCCTCAAACTTTTAAAGCATCTATGCCATCTTCTGATTCAGCATTTTGGAAAGAGGCAGTCAATAGTGAGACTCAATTAATTTTGGATAACCATACATGGGAATTGGTTGATCTTCCTCCTGGAAATAAGCCTTTAGGTTCGAAATGGATCTTTAAACGGAAAATGAAAGCTGATGGCACTATTGACAAATATAAGGCAAGACTTGTTGTCAAAGGTTATAGACAAAAGGAAGGCCTTGATTACTTTGACACTTACTCGCCAGTAACGAGGATAACATCTATTAGTATGTTAGTGACATTAGCGGCCGTGTATGGTCTTGAAATCCATCAAATGGATATTAAAATAGCTTTCTTAAATGGAGAATTGGAGGAAGAGATTTACATGGAACAACCTGAGGGTTATGGTTCCTGGTAAAGAAAAAAAAGTGTGCAAACTTGTTAAGTCGCTTTATGGACTTAAACAAGCACCCAGACAATGGCATGCCAAATTTGACCAAACAATGTTGGCAAGTGGGTTTAAAATTAATGAGTGCAACAAATGTGTTTACATTAAAAACACTTCAGGTCATGAAGTCATTATTTGTTTATATGTTGATGACATGTTGATAATGAGCAAAAGTATGGCAGATATAAATGCTACAAAACACATGTTGGCTAGAAAATTCGACATGAAAGACTTAGGAGTTGCTGATGTGATCTTAGGAATCAGAATTCACAAGACTCCACAAGGTCTAGCATTATCACAATCTCACTACATTGAAAAGGTACTTGACAAGTTCAAGTATTTGGATTTCAAAATTGCCAAGACTCTAATTGACGTGAGTTATGAACTTCAAAAGAATGAAGGTGAAAGTGACTCACAACTGGACTATGCTAGAGTATTGTGAAGTTTGATGTATATCATGAATTGTACGCGACCAGATATAGCATGTGCTATTAGCAAACTGAGTCGATTTACAAGTAATCCCAATCACATACATTAGATGGAAATGAAACGAGTTTTGTGGTATCTGAAACATACCCATAACTATGATTGCATTATAACAAATATCCCTTCGTGATCAAGGGATATAGTGATGCAAATTGGATCACCAGATCATCTGAAGTTAAATCCACGCGTGGATATATTTTCACAATTAGTGGTGGAGCAGTGTCTTGAAAATCATCAAAACGAACGTGAATCGCCCGTTCTACAATGGAATCTGAATCCATAGCTTTAGATAAGGCCGGTGAAGAATCTGAATGGCTCCGAAATTTCTTGGAAGATATTCCATTTTGGCCCAAACCTTTGGCACCTATTTGTATACATTGTGATAGTCAAGAGGCAATAGGCAGGGCAGGGAGCGTTATGTATAACGGAAAATCTCGTCATATACTACGAAGACATAATACCGTTAGATAACTACTCTCTAGTGGTGTTATCACAATTGACTACGTAAAGTCAAGAGATAACATGTCAGGTCCACTTACAAAAGGGCTATCTTGATAGGCAGTTGAAAGATCATCAAAGGGAATGGGGTTAAGGCCTAGGACAAGTCATCATGGCGGTAACTCTACCTAGCAGAATGGAGATCCCAAGAGCTAGGTTCAAAGAGATCAAAAAAAGTTATGAATGACGGTTCAACATTGTCAAATAACTCAATCCATTCTCGTGATGGAGACAATGTTCAGAAATAAAGGTAAAGCATTAAGGCTTTTTTATGAGTCAATAAAGCTTAAAGCTTTTTAATGATTTGCTAAGTCTGACAGGATATGACCATATAGTGTGTCTGTAAGATTACACGTTTAGGAATCACCTATGTGAGTGTGAATTGTAAGCGCTTCAAGGGGAATGAAAGTAAAGGCCCATTCTCTAAGCACTCATGAAACCAGGCGGTGTTCGTGGCTGAAACGAACACAACCGTGAGAACCATAGATGGTTAATGATTGATTGTGTGACTTATGTTGTCTAGGTATACAACAAAGCTCGACAGTTTAAAGATATCAAATCTACCGATTGACCGAGTATATCCGATATAATTTCACTACGGAAAGTTCAAAGGGAACCTACTAATCTAGATGCAATTAATTCTTGCATGTAAAACACACACACGTCCGTGCATTCCTTTATTTTATAGCCATTCCCCATTCATGTGGGGGATTGTTGGTCTTTAAGCTTAGTATAGCTTAATTTTAAGCTTGGTGTAACTTAAAGAGAGTGAATGGAAAATGGTGGGAAAAGAAATGGAGGGAAGTGAAATTTTGAATTAGTGCACTTTGTTCCTCATTGGAAGAAGGAAAGAAAATCTGTGTGTATATATAGAGAAAGTCTTCTTCTAGCTCTTAAAGAGTTGAGAAGAAGGCAAGCATTGCGCCGTCGTTCGCTCGCTCGGCTCGGCTTCGGCTCTTCGGTTTCGGCTTCGGATTCGGTCAAAGATTGATTGATTAATCTTTTTGGACAAAATTCTTTTCAAATTATTTAATTAATTAATGAAAAAAATTCAAATCTGGAATGACCCGCGACCCGGTCCGGTTCGACCCATTTTTTTCCCGGATTATTTTAAATCTGTTTTTAAATTTCCAGCAATATTCATACCGGTTCAAAACAACTATGGCTATTCTGAAAGGATTCACACCTGTTCCAACAACTATGGCTGTTCTGAAAGGTTGCAAAACCTTTTCAAAAACAGTACGAAATTGGCGATAAATATACCTTGAATCCCAGAATTTTCAACTACTAAATTTTCTGATCTTCTTCTTCTTCTTCTTTTTCTGCACAAAATATTCCAGTGTGTTTTACTGCCTTCGAGTGGTTCGTTGTTCACCGGCGTTTTTGGTACCAACACTCCGGTGAGTTAAATTGTTCTATCCTGGGAGGATATATTCCAAAACCTCGGGTACTTGAGGAGAATAATTTCCTTAAGGACACACTATGTATTCAGTGGGCTCAATTTTTTCCTACGCTATTTTCAGAATTATTTTTGACGTTCTTATTCTACTAACTTTCTGTTTCTATATTTGTCAGAAAATTTAGTGCTTTTAATTTATTTTACAGCAATATAGATTACTAACAACTATGATGCACTATGGCTTATATATATATATATATATACTCTTAATCCCATTCACATCTGTTCCCATTGCATAATATAAAAAGGAGGATTCTCTAACTGTAAACAGTATAACAACACTAGTCATCAATATGAATTGCGTTGACTACCTACGTTACTATTACTGTTACTGTAAGATTATGTTTGTTTGACAGTAAGATTTACCTAACAGCCACCCTACATGATAATTTATTTTCCCAAAGTCAAATAGATTTTTATTATATTATCTTTTCACGTTCATTGTGGACTTCGGGAAATGTTTCACATGAATCATTTCTCCATGAACAAAAAGACTAAGAGGAAAAAGAGATGTATTATTTTAATTTCTAGTTGGTAGTAAGTGCAATTTGAAGAAAGACGACAAGAATCACTTCATAATCCACAATAGCAACAGCTGCTGATTGCTAGCAACTTTAAATATGCGCTGCGTATTAGTTGAACGAACTACAGATAATAGTTAGCAGCTTATGTACATTATTTTGGTCTTACTTTTGTATTTGCGCTCACTCCCATTTTCTTTCTGGTCTAGTAATTAGGTAATTATGTGGTCATACTATAATATATATATTGATAGTGTAAATTACTTTATACTATTGATAGGAGTGAAGCTACGTTATCCGAAGGTCAATAGATCATCATTCGTTGAAAAATTATACTAGATATATAGATAAAATATTATAAGGTTTTATAGGTGTATAACAAATATTAAATATTCTTTATTCACTTTTTTCAAGATTGAACACCCTTGTAAAAATTTTAATTTCGCCACGACTATGGATATAATTTAACATATTGTAATAGATTTACAAATCCATGAATGGTATAAGCAATTACTTGTAATTGAATTTTAAGTAGTCGAACAATTTAAATTCTTCTCACCAGTCGAGCTCTAGCAATCGCTCGTTTTTTCTTTTTTTTTTTGGAGATCAGTCGCTTTCTGTCTAACCATTTACATGCAATAATAGGGCTTAAACTGATGAGAGAGAATTAGAGGGAAAACAATAAAAAATACTAAAGGGTATATTTAAAAAATAAAAATTACTAAATATCAATTATGCTCTTAAAAGCCGTACGAATTTACCATAATATTTCCAGTTGGGACGTTTGTGCCAAAACGAGTTTGACCAAATATATTTTTCGAAAAAAAAGAGGGTACGAAAATCAGAAAAAATAAAATAAAACAGAACAAATAGGGGGGTGGGGTTGCTACAGGTACGCATGCTCGTTTGTGTATGGTTTTGCTCCCACGCGCGTATCAGTTATTTTGTCAGTTTACTACCTTGGTTTGCTTAATCTGCAAAAACTGCATTTTTTATTCTTAAGCTTCGATTCTAGAAATGTCATAATTTCTAAAATGATTTCAAAAATTCAAATATTAGACCTTTCAAAGAAAATATCAATAAAGAGTACGCATTTCTGAAGTGTTAGCATCTAATCCCCACAGGCACATTATACAACTTTTTCATTTACGTGATTACCTGGTACAAAGCTTTTGTATTCGTATCCATTTTTGTGCCATGTTTTAACCTATAATTGTTTTGTAAAAAAAATTACATTCGTATCCGCTTTAGCGCATAACTTTAGCATGCGGGGATGAAGTAGCAAAGTCAATCACGCAAAACTTCAGCATTCTAGTAGACGAACCTGAAGTAGCTTGCGAACTTCAGCTCTAGAGCTGAAGTTTGTCTTTGTAAATGGGGAACTTCGGCATACGAGGCTGAAGTTCCCCAGTTATAAAGACAAAAACTTCAGCATACGGGGCTGAAGTTCCCCCAGTTACACTGGAGAACTTCAGCTCTAGAGCTGAAGTTTTTGTCTTTGATTAATATTTAATTAATGAGCAAATCTCATCCGTTCGATCGGTTACTTGATGGGCATATCAGATTAAGTAAGAACCTCTATAAAATGGTCATCTCTCCACCCATTTAGGTTACTGTAATTTATTTTCTCTCTTCCATCACTAAGTCGGCGGTAACTGATAGTAGCCTATATTATGTATTGTAGACGCTATTTGCACTCTAAATTAACCATGCTTTATTGATGTTTTAAATGCTAAAAGATAATAAAATGCTCTAATTGAGATTTTTATGTTTTGCAGGATTCACTCCGAGCTAGGAGGGAGATAAAGAGTGTTTTGGAGTCTACTATGTTTATATACGGCCAATCGAGGATAGCCCGGATGAAAAGAGCACGAAAAGGGCGAAGAAGACAGTGAAAGCCAGGTCCGCGATCGCGAACCTGTGCGCGGCCAAACGCGGTACAAAATAGAATGTTAGAAAACAACCGCGGTCGAGTCCGCAATTGAGATCGTGACCGCGGTCGGGAGTGTAGTGGCCAAGACCTGCAGGGACTAAAGTGCAAATATCTAGGAATTTGACCTAACCTTATAAAAACCAAAAACTCGTCCAAGAATGTTTCAAGCTTGTTTTTAGACTCAATTGGAAGCAAGAACAAGTGAGAGGAGATCAAGTCATCTTTAGAGTTTTTATTTCTTTTTTTTTACCATTAATTGTGAATCATGGACAAAATTATTGCTTTGTCTTATGTTAGCATGAGTAGCTAAACATTCATTCTAGGGTTGATGGAACCAATTGTTGGATGAAGCTTTAACTCTATTTTGATTTAATTGAGCAGGAATTCTATGATTGTTCAACTACATTTTGTATTGTGATTAATTGAATGGGACCTTGATTAATCGTGTCTAATTGCCTTGTGTTGCTTGAGAAAGAATACTTGGTTAGATTGTTGATGAGCAACACCACTTTTGGATAATTGAAGAGATTCATTACTTGAATTTAAAAGTGAGTTTAGAAATAATAAAGCTTTGGTGGGATAATCCTGAGTTGCATAATTATTAGCTAGAGTAGTTCGAAAGAATGCTTCTAGTAAATTGTCGTAATTGATCGAGAGATGATTACGGTAGCCCATAACTCATAATCCTAAGAGAATACTATGGCGAGATTATAGCTTAAGAGTTAAGAATTAATCCGGCAATTGGGAAAATCAATACCCTAGATCTTTTTATCCATGAAATAATCCGTATTATTGAATCTTGTTAGTTTTATTATCATTTTACTTTAGCTAGAAAAACTCCACTGTTTATTGATAAAAGTCGTGCATCCGAAAATTGTTTGAGCTTAGCCTTATTAAGAGTTGTAGTGAATAGGTTAGTTCCCTGTGGATTCGACTCCGGACTTAAACCAAATTATATTTACAGCGATCGCCTTTTTTATAAGGCATAGTTGGGCGCGATCAGTAATGAAAGATAGGACAAGGGGCGAGAAACTAATTCCAACTAACGCTTCCGCTTCGTGATAATGACTTACGATTTATGTGTGTTTTTCTATAATAATTTTATGTAAGATTATTATGTTCAAGATCCTGGTATGAATTAAATTTATGTTTACATGTGGTATCAGAGCCTGGATTGTTTGAACTGATAATCATCGATTATAAAGATATTAATTCATGACGTATGTGATACACCATCAAATTGGACAAAGTTTTATTCTTGATTTGGATAAATTCTGACTTATGACTTGGACATATATGTGTTCTTATAGGAATTGAATTCCGTAGTGGCCGAGCTACACCGTCACTATACCAAACATGAAGTTGTTGTGTCTTCTAATATTTGATCCGATAAAGTATTTAGTACCTTTTTTAAGGTTTGACACATATTATTTTATTAGTTTACGTTTCCCTGCCATACATATGTACCTACTCTGTCGCAACACCTTAGGCCAAACCTTAATTAATTGTTATTGTTTATCGATCTAAGTTATTTAAGTACTGATCTCGGTATAAGAATATGACAAAATTGTTTCTCTGTACTTGAATAGATTTTCTATTATATAAGTTGTGATATTAGAAGATAACGTTTATAATGATGTGCAAGAATTTGATGATACGGGAGTAACGTTAATGATGCCTTAATGTCATAAGTTAATTTGAAACTAGTTATTTATTTCTTGGGCCGTATAGTAATCTGTTCTGGGTTATTAGGTTGGTGAAACTATTTCTTGTTTATTTTATGGCCAAACTCATCGTGTCCCAACTTTGTCCACACCCGTGAAATACCAGTAAAGCCCTTCTCTTCACAATTGGCTTAATGTCCATTTTTCCCTCCAAAATATTTTCCTCCAAAATTAGTTAATAAACATTGATTATCCCAAACATTGATCCCATAAATCGTCATTCTCTCATGCATGGGCATTCATATTTTTTCCTTTTATACAGTATAATTATTACGTATTTAAAAAAAATACAATTTATAATATTACGTATTTTTTTTCTAAATACAATTTATACGGATGGGGAGTTCAAAGGTCTAGTATGTATACATAATATTGTTTTTTCATTTATATACTATAACTTGTCATATCACACATTTATGTTAATAGAGCTTTCATTAAACACATAATTCACCACCCTTATTCTTAACCTAAACATGAATGCTAATATAGAAACTAATTTGGAGCCATTAAACCCGAATAACAGCCTAGAAACTAGGTCGTATCAACTAAGGAATGCATTAGACATATCATTGGGGTTGAATTCGGACGATATTTTGATGAATGAAGATGATTCGATCGACATTGATTCAGACGACAACTTCAATGATGGAGAAAATCATGTTGACGATGCTGCTGCTGATGACGATGATTATGACTATGATGACGATGATGATGATGACAACCATTATTCAGAGGAAGAGGCAGAAGTTGGAGAGGAAAGGGAAATTCCTAATGAGTTTAATGAAGAAGATCTCATAACTGGTCCAATTATCAGGGTTTTGCATTGTTAAAAGAACATCAAACAAAAAAGAAACTTGTTGGTTGATTTCCCAATGCACACGCAAGTGTACGTGGTCGACAAGTAATATAGG
>ML354980.1:0-13697 GCA_005239505.1 Nicotiana paniculata
TATTGGGTTGTTCGTTCATATCCTGCCCAATTGTTTTACGGCCTAGCTATCAGTGAAGTATATCAGACTCTTGAGTTGAACTTGAATGAGGTAATTTTTTATTGCGATAGGATAGAATAGAGAGCGATCTCGAGTCATTGCGAAATTGATTTGCGAATACGGATAGAAATATACCTATTTGCCGTGCTTAGCCAATTGTCAAGAAATTGTTAATTCCTTCTTTTTATCTCTAATCTCATAGGAATATAGGGGTTCAAATAAATTGAATAGGTGAGTAGAAGTTGCCAAATTTCTCGAGTATTATTGTCTTTGCAGGTTAATAACCCAGATAAATTGATAAATCGAGTTGATTGAAGAATTCAACAGGATTATTGTCCAACCTTGACTCTGAAATATTATTTCTCATTGAATTAAAATCTTCGTGTTAATTGTTCTAGTTAATTAGTTATTCTTTTTAATCGCAACTCTAGTTGATAAAATTAATCAAACAAAAATCAATTTGAAATTGTTCTTGACTCAATAAATTAGTATTTTGCTTGAATTAGTTGATAATTAATCACAAGTTATCGTGAAAACGATACTCTACTAATTTTTTGATATTTTATTGACCGCGTATACTTACATCATATGTTTGTCATAAATTGATGAATTTCGTCAAACTTTTGTGATGAATATTATGTGAACTCGTAAGATTCTTCATTTGAAATTTCTTTCACATTAATCTATCTAACAACTAAATTAATTTATTTAAATTTGTTATTTTATGGTAAAAAGTATTATTATTAAAGAAAAAAATAATTCACATCNTGTTGTTTTGTCCCTCATTGAAAAAATAAAGAAAGGAAGAGGTGTTTAAAAGCACTTCTTTGTCTTATATAGTATGAATATTTTTTAGGGTGTTTTGGAGAGAAATTGAAATTTGACTACATTATTAATAGTCAAGATTGGGCACTTGGGCACTTGGGCCAATTAAGTAGCCCATAATTAAATTTTAGTCACCTATTATTTAATTAATTAAAACATTTTTGCCTTTTAATTTCAGAAAATGTTTTTAATTAATTTCGTTTAAATTAAAAAGAAGGTGACTATTGATTTTAAAAGGTGTATGTTATAAAGAGATGGGTCTGTTTATTCCAACAGACTCCTAGAGGTGATATAAATACCTATCTCTTCTCCAAAACAAAATCATCTGAAAATCCCATCTCTTTCTCTTCTACTTATTTTCTACAACTCACAAATATTTTGTTCTTGTGGAAAATTCGAGTTAATTGCTGAAACTCGAATTTCGGAGGCTTTGTAAAATCNAAATTTTTTTTAAATGCAACAATCTTAAGGAATTTAATACACTACAATGGAGGCTTCTGGATTGATTTGATGGCTCGAATTTCACCCGCTGGAAAGAAAAATTATTGTTCTTCCTCACGGAGTTGGGAATAGCATATCTGCTGAGTTCTGATCTTTCTGCAATTCTAGAACCTACTGCTCAAGATTCTTATGAAATTAAGGCAACACGCAAAAAACATGAAGATGATGAGGTGCGCTGTAGAGGTTTTATTTTAAACTCACATTCTGATCGTTTATATGATTTGTTCTGTCCTCTCAAAACACCACAAGAAGCCTGGAAAGCCTTGGAATAAAAATATACTGTTGTGAGACAAGGAACAGACAGATTCCTTGGAATGAAATTCTTTGAATTTCAAATGGTAGATGGTAAATCTGTCATGGAGCAGGTTGATGAATTTCCTCTGCTAATATCTAGACTCAAAGATTTTAAAGTCGATATTTCTCAAACTCTTCAAGTGGCTACTGTACTTGCAAAATTACCAGCCACTTGGAATGACTATAGGAAGAAATTATTACTTTCTTCCGAAGACTTTAATGTGGACCAGTTGACAGAGCATATTCGGATTGAAGAAGAGTCACGAAAACGTGAAAATAAATATGATGCGGAAACTAGTTCAAAGGTGAATTATGTTGAGTCTAGTAAGGCAAACAATTCTGAAAAATCTGGAAACAAGGCTGGAAAAAACAGAAAGTTTGAGGCTGCTCGAAAGGAAAATTCTTCTAAAATTAAGAAAGGTCCGTTTTATACTTGCGGAAAAAGGGGTCATTTTAAGAGAGATTGCAGATTTCGTAAGAGGTAGAAGAATGAAGAAAATGCGGGACATAAGAGGGTAAATATTGTTGAATAACAACAAGCTTCTTCTTTGGATATTGTTGCTATGATTTCTACCTTTACCAACTTGAATTTGAGTATGGTGACTAATGCAACATGGCAGCAACTATGAAATCTGCATATTGGTGGTATGATTCCGGTGCTACAGTTCATGTTTTCAATTACAAGAGTTTCTTCAAACATTATGAAGTTACAACAAATGATGAAAAGGTTGTAATGGGGAATCATGACACCGCCAAGGTTTTTGTAAAAGGAACAGTTGAACTACAATTCACTTCGGGAAAGAAGATGATTTTAATGAATGTTCACCATGTACCTGATGTTAGGAAGAATTTAATTTCTGCAAGTTTATTATCTAGAAAGGCCTCAAAGTTGCTGTAGAGGCAGAAAAGATTATTTTCTCTAAGAAGGGTGTATTTGTAGGACAAGGCTACTCTTGTGAGGGCATGTTCAAATTAAGTATCAATAAAGTTGAAGTTTCTGCTTATATGATTGAGTCATCTATTACTTTATGGAATTCTAAACTTTCACATGTTAATTTTTGATATATTATGTTTATGTCTAAAAATAGATTAATTCCTGCTGTTGAAAATAATGATAAAAAATGTGAAATATGTTGTAATGACCCGGCCGTTCATTCCGAGAGTTTAGCTCATTTCCCCATTTCAGCTTCATTGCTTGTGTGGTTCATCTCTTTTGTGTGGTGTTGGTTTGGTTGACTCGGGTCAGAGAGGTTGTGGTGAGAATTAAGGAACTTAGCCTCTAAAATGAGCTCAATAGTTGGAAAAGTCAATCGGGAGTTGACTTATAGGTGAACAACATCAGAATGCTGATTTTATGGCTCGGATAGTTTCTTTAGGTGATTTGGGACTTAGGAGTGTGTTCGAAATTTAGTTCTGAGGTCCGGTGTAGAATTAGGCTTGAATTGGCAAAAGTTAGTTTTTGGCGATTTTCGATCGGCAGTTGAAAATAGGCTATCGGGCTGAGAATGGAATTCCTAAAATTGGAGCAGGTTCATAGCTTCATTCTAGATATGTGTGCAAATTTTCATATCATTTGGACGAGGTTTGTGTAGTTTCGGCATCGTTGGTGAATTTCATAAGTTTGAATATCCTTAGGCTTGTATCATGGGTTGATTTGGTGTTTTGATGTTAATCTGGGTGTTCCGTGGGTTCGACTAAGTCCGGCTGATCAGTTATGAATTGTTTGTATTTTTTGGTTGCGGTCCCGAGGGCCTCGGGTTGAGTTCGGATGGGTAACGACATGATTTTTTGCATTTTGGAGTTGCGGGTGGGAAACTTCTGTTGTTTCCGCACCTGCGGATGGGGAACTGCAGGTGCGAGCCCGAAACAGAAGACAAGGCTCTGCAGATGCGAAAGTTGGCTGGGTCAGCAAAGGTTGCAGGTGCGAGGCTTTGACCGCACCTGCGGAGTCACATGTGCGGAGGATTTGTCACAAGTGCGGAAGAGGGGGCCTAGCCAAGGAGCGCATGCGCGGACGCCTGGTCACGCCTGGGATCCCGCAGGTGCGGAAGTTTGGACTTAAGTCATTTTTGCAGGTGCGCATCTGGGACCGCAAGTGCGAGTCCGCAGGTGCGAAAAAAGGAACGCAGGTGCGGTCATCGCAGGGCAGAACCTATAAAAAGAACCCTTAGAAAATTTTGGACATTCTTTCACCATTGTTATTCGGGTTTGAAGCTTTTGAAGGTTTTTGAAGAGGGAAATCGATAGTTCTTCATTGAGATAAGGATTTGGGACTTAATACTCATTTATATATTATTAAAGGTCGGATTAGTGGTGAAAAATTGGGAAAAACAGTGCTAAAATAGGTAATTAGGGCTTGTTGTTTAGAGACCTTAAAATGGGAATTTGAGGGGCCATTTGGACTCCGATTTCAGTGTTCTTGGTATGTATAGACTCGTGGGAGGATGAGAATTTTTTTGGTATAAATTTCATCGAGTTCCAAGATGTGGGCCCGAGGGTCGGGTTTAACCAATTTCGGGATTTTTGAGTATTTTTCATAAATTTCCATTAGGCTTCGTTCCTTGGCATATTATAATGATATACATCTGAATTTTGGTAGATTTGGAGCACTCGGAGGCCGAATTTAGAGGCAAAAACACTACGAACTAGTATTTTAGCCGGTTTTGAGGTAAGTAACGTTTCCAAACTTGGTTCTGAGGGTTTGAAACCCCGAGCTAAATGATTTATGACTATAATTGAGGTGACACGCATTCCAAGTGACGGGCGTGCAGGCGTGAACTGAGTATTTGTGGACTGTCTTATCCCATGGCACCCCTTAGTGGTTATTCCCTGATGATATATGTGCTTCTGTTAATGTGGTAATTGTGAACCTGTTAGGAATCATGTTAAGTATAAATGCTAGGCTTCACGCCGAAAATGCTGAGACCCGAGTGGTCGTATATTACTGTCTCATTTTGTGATTATTTGATTTCATATACTCAGTCCTGTTATAGCATATCACTTCATATCTCAGTCTCAATATTGTTAATTATATGCATACTTATCATTGTTTCGGGCTGATGGATGCATATGTGATCCATGTGAGTGAGACTGAAGAGTAATGACTGAGTGAGGCCGAGAGCCTGTTATTGAGACAGTTATGAGATCGGACTGCACACCGCAACGATACTTAAATCATGCCTCTGTTGGCTTGATATTGCGCTTGGGCCACTAGGGCCCCGCCGGAGTCTTTACACCCCAGGGAGCGCAATTGATGTTGAGGGATGGATTTTCCCTGCGAATGGATCATGTCCGAATGGATGTTATGTGGGGGACAGATCGTCTCTTGAAAGGGATATAGAACGAGTGTTGTATTCCGGAGATGGACTTTCTCCGTGGGGCTGGATTGGACTTTTTCCTTAGTACGGAGTAACTACGGTCACCAAAGATTATGTACATTCGGGGATGGACTTTTCCCTGTGCTTGAGAGCCATATACAGTACTGAGTGGACTGCTGTGTGAGGGTTGTGCGCACTATGTGCATATCCACACTGGTTTCATACATATATTTTTATGATGGCATGTAAAGTATACTGGCATACTTGGCATATTTACTCATTCTGATAAACTGTTAGCATGTCTAATTTCTGTATATTGTTTATTGTAAATTCTAAGGTTTTGTCTGCCACTACCTCTCAGCCTAGAGTTTGGGTTCGTTACTTCTGAGTTGGTGTACTCACGTTACCCCCTGCACCTTTTGTGCATATCCAAGAACACCAAGACCCGGTAGTGGATATTGAGCAGCTGTTAGAGTTTTCATTGGAGTCGTCGAGGTAGCAGCTGTCGAACTACCTCATCTTCTCTTCCTTATTCCACCTGTTGCACTTATTTTGAGACTATATTGTCTGTTTCATCATTTCTCTATTTTCCGATATAGCATCTCATGACTAAGTGACACTAGATCCGGGGTTGGAAATTTTAAATTTTTGTTTCAAATATGGTTTTAAAACTTAAGACTCTTAGTGTTACCAATAAATTAGTTTAAAATTTTATTTTTAGTGGAAATTGAATTTAGCTTAGAGACAAAGGGGCGGCTTGCCTGGTTCCACGACAGGCGCCATCACGACCCCGAAATCGGGTCGTGACAAGATCGTATCAGAGCTCTAGGTTAAATAGGTCTCACCAGTCATGAGCAGGTTTAGTAGAGTCTTGCGGATCGATACACAAACATCAGTACTTATCTTCGAGAGGCTGAAGAACCTTTAGGAAAAATCTCACATTCTCGAACTCTTGCCGTGTGAATCTATTAATTCAACCTGAAGCGTAATTCCTTGAACTCCTTTCATGTATTCGAACGCGCATGTGAGCGCTCGGTATCAGCTATGCGTCGACGGCTTGTGACATCCATGGATGAGATGTGATTTTAGCATGTTGATAATGGCACAGTGTGGAGGACTTGAGGCCGGATAATGCCTATGGCTTGAGTCCTGAGATTTCGTTGTGTGAGTACATATATTTGGGGACATATATGTCCGTTGGTGTCTTTATTGACGGAACTTTGTGACTAGATGACTATGTGGTGAGTGTGATTTGAGGGTGATATGTGTTCATATTGCTTGATTGTGATAAAAAAAAGGGTGGGCTGGATATGTAGCGAGAACCGTTGAGTGTTTGACTTATGTCTGGAGTTGGCATATGGCCTCGAGTCGTGAGTGTTTGGGAATACCTCTTATGTTGTTTTTTCTTGCAAGCTCTCTTTTACCAGTAATTGATATATGTTGCAATTTGAATTTAGATCACTTGTGGGAGTTGGCACGGCTATTGCAATGGTGAATGCGAGGTTGGGGTCAGCAAAGGTAACAGGTGTGAGGCTTGGACTTGCGGAGTCGCATGTGCGAAAGAGGGGGACCTGGCCAAGGATCGCAGGTGCGGATGCCTGGTCGCGCCTGCGAGCCTGCAATGAGAGAATACGACCTCAGCCGCGGAAGCTCGGACTTAGGTCAATTTTGCTGCTGCACATCTGGGACCACAGGTGCGAGTCCGCAGGTGCGAGAAAAGGACCGCAGGTGCGGTCATCGCTGGGCAGAACCTATAAAAGGAACCCTTAGCTAATTATGGCCATTCTTTCGCCATTGTTATTTAGGTTTGAATCTTTTGAAGGGTTTTGAAGAGGGAAATCGATAGTTTTTCATTGATGTAAGGATTTTGGACTTAAAAATCGTTTATATGTGATTAAAGGTCGGATTAGTGGTGAAAATTTGGGGAAAAACAGTGCTAAAATAGGTAATTAGGGCTTGTGGTTTAGAGACCTTAAAATGGGAATTTGAGGGGCCATTTGACCCCGATTTCAGTGTTCTTGGTATGTATAGACTCGTGGGAGGATGAGTATTTTTGTGGTGTAAATTTCATCGAGTTCCGAGACGTGGGCCCGGGGTCGGGTTTGACCAATTTTGGGATTTTTGAGTATTTTTGATAAATTTCGATTAGGGTTCGTTCCTTGGCATATTATAATGATAAAAATCTGATTTTTGGTAGATTTGGAGCACTCGGAGGCTGAATTTAGAGGCAAAAGCACTGCAAAATAATATTTTAGCCGGTTTTAAGGTAAGTAACGTTTCCAAACTTGGTTATGAGGGTTCGAAACCCTGAGTGAAATGGTTTATGACTATAATTGGGGTGACACGCATGCCAAGTGATAGGCAGGCGGGCGTGCACTGAGTATTTGTGGCCTGACTTTTACCATGGCACGCCTTAGTGGTTATTCCCTGATGATATATGTGCTTCTGTTAAAGTGCTAATTGTGAACCTGCTAGGAATCATGTTAAGTATAAATGCTAGGCTTCACGCCGAAAATGCTGAGACCCGAGTGGTCGTATATTACTGTCTCATTTTGTGATTATTTGATTTCATATACTCAATCCTGTTATAGCATATCACTTCATATCTCAGTCTCAATATTGTTAATTATATGCATACTTATCATTGTTTCGGGCTAATAGATGCATCTGTGATCCATGTGAGTGAGACTGGAGATTAATGACTGAGTGAGGCCGAGAGAGTGTTATTGATACAGTTATGAGATCGGACTGCACACCGCAGCGATACTTAAATCATGCCTCTGTTGGCTTGATATGGAGCTTGGGCCACTAGGGCCCCGCCGGAGTCTTTACACCCCCAGGGAGCGCAATTGATGTTGAGGGATGGATTTTCCCTGCGCATGGATCGTGTCCGAATGGATGTTATGTGAGGGACAAATCGTCTCTTAACATGGATCTAGAACGAGTGTCCGAGAGCATGTTATTGTGACAGTTATTTGATCGGACTGCACATCGTAGCGATACTTAAATCATGCCTTCATTGGCTTGGTATGGCGTTTGGGCCACTACGGCCCCTGTGGATTCTTTACTCCCCCAGTGAGCGCAATTGATGTTGAGTGATGGATTTTCCCTGGGCATGGATCGTGTCCGAAGTGGATGTTATGTGAGGGATGGATCGTCCCTGGACATGGATCTTGTCTGAGTTTTGTATTCCGGAGATGGACTTTCTCCGTGGGACTGGATTGGCCTTTTTCCTCAGTACGGAGTGACTATGATAACCAAAGATTATGTACATTTTGGGATGGACTTTTCCCTAGGTCTGGGAGCCATATACAGTACTGAGTGGACTGCTGTGTGAGGGTTGTGAGCACTATGTGCATATCCACATCTAATTTTTGTATATTGTTTATTGTAAATTCTGAGGTTTTGTCCGTTACTACCTCTCAACGCATGGTTTGGGCTCGTTACTTCTGAGTTGGTGTACTCATGTTACCCGCTGCACCTTGTATACAAATCCAGGTACACGGGACCTGATAGTGGATATTGAGCAGCTGTCAGAGTTTTCATTGGAGTTGTCGAGGTAGCAGCTGGCGATCGCGACCTCGTCTTCTCTTCCTTATTCTACCTGTTGTTGCACTTATTTTGAGACTATGTTGTTTATTTCAGCATTTCTCTATTTTATGATATAGCAACTCATGACTGAGTGACACCGGATCCGGGGTTGAAAATTTTAAATTTTTGTTTCAAATATTGTTTTAAAACATCAGACTCTTAGTATTATCAATAAATTCGTTTAAAATTATATTTTTACTGGAAATTTAATCTAGCTTAGAAACCAAGGGGCGGTTTTCCTGGTTCCCTGACATGCGCCATCATGACCCCGATATCGATTCGTGCAAGATGCATAAGATCTCTAGGTTAAATAGGTCTCACCAGTCATGAGCAGGTTTAGTAGAGTCTTGCGGATCGGTACGGAGACGTTTGTACTTATCTTCGAGAGGCTGCAAATCCTTTAGGAAAAATCTCACATTCTCGAACTCTTGTCGTGCGAATCAATTAATTAAACCTGAAGCGTAATTCTTTGAACTCCTTTCATGTATTCGAACGCGCACATGAGCGCTCGATATCAGTTGTGCGTCGACGGCTTGTGACATTCATGGATGAGATGTGATTTTAGCATGTTGATAATGGGCCAGTGTGGAGGACTTGAGGACGGATTTCGTTTGTGGCTTGAGTGCTAAGATTTCTTTGTGTGAGTACATGTATTTGGGGACTTATATGTCCGTTGGTGTCCTTATTTATGGGACTTTGTGACTAGATGACTATGTGGTGAGTGTGATTTTAGGGGGAGATGTGTTCATATTGCTTGATTGTGACAAAAAAAAGGTGGGCAAGATATGTAGCGAGAACCGTTGAGTGTTTGACTTCTGTGTGGAGTTGGCATATGGCCTCGAGTCGTGAGTGTATGGGATGACATCTTATGTTATTTTTTTTGCAAGTTCTCTTTTACCAATAATTGATATATGTTGCAATTTGAGTTTAGATCACTTGTGGGAGTTGGCACGACTATTGCAATGGTGAATGCGAGGTTGGAGATGATTTGGGATGCTTAATGGTTTCAGTTATGTATGAGCTTATGAAGGATTTAGTTGAATCCCACTGCGGTATTGTGGCAGTGATAGCGTATGGGCATTGTGAGTTATTGTTGTTTTGATCTATGGCTTTGAGCCAAGTGGGGGAGTCTACTAATGATTAGTTGGTTGCCCGATTATGTGCTGTATTGATCGTGTCATATTCATACAAGCTACGATGACTAAGAAATCATTTCCAAAGAATGAAAGGACAAGTAATTTACTTGAACTTGTGCATTCCGATATATGTGAATTAAATTGTCATTTAACTACAGGTGGAAATAGATACTTTATTACTTTGATAGATGATTATTATAGATATACACATGTTTACTTAATGAAAACAAAAGATCAAGAATATATTATGTTTAAGAGTTACAAAGCATTATTTGAAAATCCGTTGGAAAAGAAGATTAAAATCATACGTAGTGATCAAGGAGGTGAATATCTTTCCAATGAATTTTCTGTATTTCGTGAAGAAAATGGTCTGATTCACGAAGTTTTTGCACCGTCTACCTCACAACAAAATGGTCTTGCTGAAAGGAAAAATAGAACGTTGGTAGATATGGTTAATGCAATGCTTTTACATGCAAAATTACCAACGAATTTGTGGGGGGAAGCTTTGTTGATGGCTTTNTAACAAAGTTTATTGGTGAGTTTAATAATTCACACGAGGATACAGAACAAGATGGTAATGCAAGCATTGTTGATAATGCAGTAACTCAAGAAAATTGTGCCGAACCTAGTTCTTCTTCTAACTATAAAAGAAAGGTAATTAAATCTCCTGTAGCACCAAGGAAAAGTCAAAGAGTTAGAAAAGAAAAAAATATAGGTTCTCATTTTATTTCTTCTCAAGCACTAGTCTTTTTGGTAGAAGGAAGTAGAGATGAGGTATTAAATAAAATACCCATTATTTTAAATCTAGAATAGGATCTGAAAACCTATAGTGAGGCTATGGCTTCGCGGGATTCTGCTTTCTGGAAAGAAGCTGTAAGTGATGAAATGTATTCTCTTTTATCTAATGGTACATGGGTATTAGCAGATTTACCTTCTAATATTAAACCTATTGGGTGTAAATGGTTTTTTCGGAGAAAATACAATACTGATGGTTCTCTACAAACTTTTAAAGCTAGACTAGTAGCCAAAGAATTTAGACAAAAGGCATGAGTAGATTATTTTGACATATATGCTCCTGTGGCAATGATTACCTCAATAAGAGTGTTGTTTTCTTTGGCATCAATATATAATCTAAATGTCCATCAAATGGATGTTAAGACGGCATTCTTAAATGGTGATATTGATGAAGAAGTTTATATGGAGCAACCCGAAGGGTTTGTGCTTCTTGAAAATGAGAAGAAAGTTTGTAAATTAGTTAAGTCCTTGTAAGGATTAAAACAAGCTCCAAAATAATGGCATGAAAAATTTGATAGTGTTATATTATCAAATGGTTTTAAACATAACAGAGGAGATAAATGCATTTATTCCAAATTCACCAAAGGATTATGGAGTGATAGTATGTCTTTATGTTGATGACATGCTAATCATAGGAACTAATATGCAAGGCATAAATGATCTAAAAAGTATTTAACTTCTCAATTTAAAATGAATGATTTGGGAGACGTTGATACTATCTAAGGTGTTAAAGTTAAAAGACATAGTGAGGGTTTTGCCTTATATCAGTCTCGCTATATTAACAAGGTTCTTTCCAAATTTAATCATTTGGGTATTAAAGAATTTAATATTACATTTGATGCTTCTAGCAAGATGGTTGAGAAACCTGGAAGATCTCTTAGTCAATTAGACTATGCTAGTGCAATTGGTAGTTTAATGTATGCTATGCACTGCACTAGGTCAGATATTGCCTTTGCAGTTTCTAAATTGTCAGGATATACTGGAATGGTATAGTGAGGGTACTTGGTTATCTGAAAAGGACAAAACCTTTTGCCTTGTATTATAACAGATTTCCTTCGGTGTTAGAAGGATATTGTGATGCTAGTTGGATAACTAATGTTGGTAATAACAAGTTAACGTCTGGGTGGATATTCACTTTAGGTAGAGGAGCAATTTCATGGGCTTCTAAGAAACAGACGTGTATTACTCATTCCACAATGGAATATGAGTTTATTGCTTTAGCAGCTGCGGGAAGAGAGGCAGAATGGCTGAGCAATCTATTCTTAGATATAGAGTTGTGGCCACAACCAATGCCAGTTGTTCTCTTGCACTTTGATAATGGAACAACTATGTCTAAGGCATTTAGCAAAATATATAATGGAAAATCAAGACATATTGCTTTAAGACATGAGTACATGACAATTAATTTTGGATGTAATTATTACTGTTGTGTACATCAAGTCTAAAGACAACACTATTGACCCATTTACTAAAGGACTCGCGAGGGATATGATAATAAGCACAACAAGTGCTATGGGTCTAAGGTAATTTCAATTTGTCACTAGTAACGGGAACCTTACCTTTCTATTGTATAACAATATTAAAGGTTTAAAAGGTAATAACAAGTTATAGTTGTGACGGATAGCAGATACAAGAAATTAGTACCTACAAAAGGAGGATTAATATAAAAAAATACTCTTAATGAAGAAGCAAAGTTCGGTTTATGAACTAAAGAAATCCGTCGAAAGGATTTGGTTAAATCTTCACCTATGTAAACTGATCACGCTCAACTATGTCTTGTAGAAGACTAAGCGGGCGTTGCAAATATAATCCTGGGGTATTATGCCCAGAGTCGATCCCACAGGGAATTGACGTATCAAGCAAGTTGTTAAAATACTACACAGCTGTCACCTGATGTTAGTTAAATTACTAATACTAAAGATTAAAACTAAAGATTAACTATGTTAAGGTATAAACAATTGTAATAAAAATCTAAGGTTATGGTTTCCCCCGCTGGTGAACTTACTTCTCGGATACTTCGTATAGCTTGATTAGTTATCTCTATCAATCATGAACACTCTATCTACCATAAATCTCTCTCAAGTAATTATGATAATTTACTAGACGCACTCTCTCAAGTTACGCTAGCTAGATTGCATTACAGTTCACTTAGATTGCACCCGAAGTATCGTTATCTCTAATCCAACCTCTAAACCCTCGGTTATGACTTTCGTCTATACTCTGGGAGTGGTGTTGTTCAAACAATTACCTAAATATGCACTCTCTCTCAAGTAGATACATAATAAATAGGCACAGCTAATTGAGGGCCCTTCAATCAACTACAACAAGAACGTAGTTGAACAAATAGAGTTTAATCAACCAATCAAAGCTATATTAATATCACAATAAGTTTATTCCCCAACGGGTTCCACAAGAAATTAGCTAAACATGTTCAAAAGAATCAAATCTAAAATAACTTGCATGATTAAACTACAAAGTAATGAAGAAAATATGTACAAATCGATGTTTTGCAGTCCGTATCCTCTCTAATCTCGAATCTCGAATCTCTCCCTTTGTAGTTGTGTTTTAGGAGTCTATTTATAGGTTTAGGGTGAACCCTAACCGTGTAGGAGACTTCTATTTCAATTGGAAAACACTTAAACCTGTCAAAACTCGATTTGGCCGAACTGGGCAGCCCCTGGCGTTTGGACCCAAACGCCTGGCTAACGCCAGGCTAGGGCTCGCGTTTCAGCCCAAACGCCTGGCTAACGCCACGGTAGGGCTGGCGTTTCAGCCCTAACGCCTGGCTAACGCCAGGTAGGGTCAGGGTGTTTGGCTCTGTCGCCCGGNTAACGCCTGGCTAACTCCAGGTAGGGTCAGGGTGTTTGGCTCGGTCGCCCGGCTATCGCCCGGGTGTCTCCTTTCGCGTATCTTTCGATGTATTTGCATCTCTTTTGCTCCGTTTCCATCTCCACTTCACCTACACATGAAATAAACTCCATTAAGCACATAAAAAGTGTATTTTTATCATTAATGCGCACAAAATGTAAGGTATATCACTTGTTAAACTATGCAATTTAGTCTCGCATCAAGACCCCACACTTAAACCTTTGCTCGTGCTCGAGCAATCACACTACACTCATGTACACAACTTTAGTAAGCAAATCTCTTAACACGTTATACCAATAATATTTAAAACATTTCAAGCACAGAGGTGTGA
>MDKI01259163.1:0-11851 GCA_005239505.1 Nicotiana paniculata
TCCACCAACACCCAGCCCTCCCCTACACTTCTCACTCCCTTCACACCATAGGTATGTGTCTTCATTTCTAGTTTTTTCTTTTTTTTTCGTTTATAATTTTGTAGTTTTTATTTTTTTTACTTTGTTAAAAGTTGTAGCTTTTTCTTCTTATTTAGTAGAAATACTTGGTAGTGTATGATTCGTACTGGTGGGTGATGGTATTTGGGGGTGTGGTATGTCTTGATTTAATTGGGGTAATGTTTGGGAAATTGTGGTGAAAGTTGGGGCTTCAACTTGTTAAATGGGGGCTCTGGTGAATAATGCCCACCATGTGTTTGTGTAAATGCCTCACCGAAGGACAGTTATTGTGAACAATTGTAAGGTGAAGTCTGAGTAACCATATTGGTCACGTCGTTGGTGCTGAATTCATGATGTGCTTTTGTTTAGGTACAATGGCTCCCCGAAAGCGTCAAGCCACCAGATCCTCCTCATGCAGACAAGCAGGTTCTTCCTCCGGAAGGCCACAGAGGTTCGTTGACACTCGGCCCTTCAACAACAACAAATTTGTATCAGCTAAGGCCCAGGACAATTTTGCTGCAAAGTAATCGAAGGTAGCCATACCAGAACGTGGCATTGATGTACACTCCCTCCAGTAGAACTGTCCAAGGATGTATGATAAGTTGATGCAGAGCGATTAGATGTGTTATTTGAGGATCCCGATGACGCTAATGCAATGATAGTGAGGGGGTTTTATGCAAACTGCCCGGAGCATAAGAATCATGTGGTAACAGTGAGGAAGAAGCAGGTGGACACCTTTGTGGAGGCCATTAAGAGGATTTACAAGTTGCAGGCCCCGTTGATATGTACGAGGAAGGCTATGAGGCACATGGACGGCAATATACTTAGTGGGATATCTTCCTTCTGACCATTTGTGTCCCGGGCGAAGAGGTTCAGTGGTATAAGTACGGAAATAAATTTCACTCTTCAGATCTCACTTTTGAGGCTAAATGGTGGCTCTACCTGATTAACAACCGTTTACTCCCATCCCACAACACCTCGGAGGTGAACATTCCTCGGGGGTGTTTGATCTAATACTTCATGACGGGCCGCGAATTTGACGTGGCCAGGTTTATGCATGAGGAGATGTTCGTCCGCGGCAAGGTTCAGAGTTATGGTTTCTTCTTCCCATCTATGGTCAACAAATTGTGCCTTGCAGCTGGAGTATCGGGAAACTTGGTGGTGGATGGCAAAGTGCCAACGGCATACGCATTCCGAGCTGACAGGGTCACTATTGGAAAGGAAGCGGTGGTAGTTGTTGTTGATGTAGAGGAGGAGAATGAGTCAGATGAGGAAGCTGAGAAGGAGGCGCAACAAAATGTGGAGGAGGAGTAAGAACATATGGAGGAGGAGCAGCCCACTCAGGCGCAAGCTACTGATGTGGAGGGCCCGTCGGAGTTACAGGCTAGACCACCTGGAGCAGGACATGGTGGAACGGCACACTTTGGTCACAGACCTGGGTGCGCGAGTTGATGCCATAGCTACCCAGCATAAGAAATCTGAAAAGAAAATCATGGACTGGCTCCGAGCCCTGGGTCGCGCTTGTCATATGGACCCAGGGGCAGTCTCCAACCAGGATTGAGCTTTCAGGGAAGTCCCCTTACCTCTCTGTTTATTTTGATTTCCATGGGGACATGTCCTCATATTAAGTATGGGGTGGGGGAAGGATTCCCTTGTACATGTATATATGTAGATCAAAAATGGGTAGTTGTTTTCTTTATTTTTCTTGTGAGTTAGCATAATTGTTAGTTGTTTTCATTATTTTCTTTTGATTTGTTTTTGATTCCGTGTTTGTGATTGTAAATAGTAGTGTAATTAATCAAGTCATCTTGGCCCGACGAAGGATCCCTTTCGACGGGGTTCTTGAGGGTCTAAGTCGACCACAAAAAAATAAAAATAGAGTGGACTCTTCCTGATGACGGACTTCTTAGGCAGTTTTCTTGAGGGAAGGTATTGCAAAGAAAACACCAAAAAGATTTTTTATTTTCTTTTTAGGTAGTGTAGAAACTACCCCTTGGTTTTTCTTTTGACAGCGGTTCTTTTACAAGGATTTAGCTTGAACCGGGTATTTTTTTTTTTTTTTTTTAGTTTTTAGGTGTTTTAGGCAAGGAGCTGAAATAAGAGAAGCATCCCTTAGCGTTGTTACACCCAAACACAAAAGACCCTAAAGTGTGACGCGTAGGCTCATTTGTTGACTCTTGTAGAATGCCTTAAATTTGTATGTTGTAACTGACTTGAATTCTCGGTAAGAGTGTCTTGATAAGCTAATCTGGAGTGAGTCATGAGACATATGTGTGTGAGGTGTCGCATTGTATTCTATGTCCATATTCGATGCCTAGAACTTGCCCTGTGTGTTTGCAAAGCAAAATAGTAGTTCGTGCAGTCTTAGAAGTGATATAGACATTTCTTTGTTAAGCTAGATATAAAAGTATATCCACCTGATTGTAATTTACCATAGTTAGCCCCTTTGAGCTTATAAGCCTGTTTCTTTGGCAACCACATTACAAACCTTACCCAATTGTTTGAATGGACTGTCTGTTTGAACCCGGTACCTCCCATGAGCACTTGAATTGTTAGAGATTATGTAAAAGTCAAAGTGTGGGGTGGTGGTTTGGTTTTTGAGTGAAATCAAAGAAATAGAAGGAAAGGTGCAAAAGTGTGAAAAAAATGAAAGAATAAGCGCCACTTGAAAAAAAGAAAGAGAGAAAGGACAATGAATAAATGCATTCCTTAATAAGTGGTGATTCGATAAAATTGTACCTAAGAGAGTTTGGGGTAAATATAATGATAAGTGTGGTGGAAATTCTGGCAGGGCATAAGAATGGTCTGAAAGCTAAAGTAATTGTATTAAAAGTGCTTAGGGAGGTTAGTCACTATGTCTAAATATATCCTACCCATCCATTAGCCTACATTACAACCAAATGAAGACCTAATTGAATGTTCTTTCTGAGAGTGAGTGAATTCTTTCTATTTGAGTTCCTACATGTTCTTAATATTATTCTTGTGGAACTACTCTCGTGTGTGTGATGTGAGGACACTTGATTCATGACAGAAAGGTAAGTCTTGACCTCTGTGTAGAGTACTTTGAGGAAGTAGGAATATTGCATGGCATGTGAGAGTCGACCCTTGAGACATGGATGTTACATTTCTAGGTATAACTCCTGCAATATGTTCGTGGTGTGACACATTAGGAAACTGCTTGATGAAAGGACCTTTGTAGAGTATAGTGGATTGCTCGAGGACTAGAAATGATTTAAGTGTGGGGTGTTGATAATAGGCTAAATTCACGTAGTTTAGCGTATATTTGTACTCCAACTTAATGATGATTCATTGTCTTAGGAATGTGAACTGATGTTAAAATGGCTCTAATTGTTGATTTTATGTTTCGCAGGAGCAAAATGCGCTTATGAGGACCTAGGATGGTGTTTGGAGTCAAATTGAAGGAGAAAGGCCCCTTGGAGTATTTAACGTGTGAAAAGAAGGAAGAAAATTACTGGGACTGATTACAAGTCCACTAGCGCGGTCTTAGCACGTCCATTAGCGCAACCGCGCTAGTCCAGCGATCCCTAGGCAGAATGTTTAGCCATTAGCGCGCCCAGTAGCGTGATGACTAGCGCGGGCGTGCTAGTCCAGTCGAATGCGTTATTTTGCAGGGGTAGAATTGGAAGTTTGGGGAAATTCCACTTAACCTATATAAGGTTCAACTCTCCCAAAAGAGGGAACGAAGGAAGGTTTAGAGTCTTGTTCAAGAAAAGCAAAGGCAATAGGTAAGGAGGGCAATTGGGCATCAAATCTCATCTCTCTTCCTTGTATTTTTGTCATTGTTGATGAATTCTTCTATTGTTATTTTCAGTACAATTATGAGTAGCTAACCTATTTAGTCTAAGGTTTTGGTGGAACTCGTTGATGATGAACATATTGTTATATTAATATAGTTTGCTTGGTTTCAATCTGTATTTATTCGACTAAGTTCTTATTGTAGTTGATTGAAGGGCCCTCAATTAGCTGTGCCTATTTAGTATGTATCTACTTGGGAGAGAGTGCATATTTAGGTAGTTGTTGAACAAAACCACTCCCAAAGAATATGAGGGATCCATAACCGAGGGTTTAAAGGTTGGATTAGGGATAACGATACCTTGGGTGCAATCTAAAGTGAGCTATAATAAAAGCAAGCTAGCGTAGCTCGGGAGAGTGCGGCTAATAAAATGTCGTAATTACTCGGGAGAGATTTACGGTAGCAAGAGTGCTCATGATTGATAGAGATAATTAGGCCAAACATTAGGAAATATACAAGAAGGGATTTCATTAGCGGGGGAAACCATAACCTTAGATCCTTCTCACATTTGTTTACAACTCGGTATTAGTTATCTTTTAGTCTACTTAATTTTATTCAGTTTTAGTGAGTAAAAATACCAACACATTTTTATTCTTAACCTTTGGGAAGTTGATTATGAAGAATCGAGTGAGTCTGATAACAATAATTGATATGTTAATTCCCTGTGGGATTCGACTCTGGGAAAAATACTCAGATTATATTTGCAACGCCCGCTTAGTCTTTTTATAAGACATAGTTGAGCGTGATCAATGTCACGGTCAAAGAATTGTCTAAACAACTAGATATGTGGAAAACTAATTCGATGAGTGGTAAGAATCTTCATGTGAGATGCATGGATCACATACTTAATCTAATTATGTAAGATGGTTTGAAGGAAATTGATATTTCTGTAAAACTTGTTAGACAAGCTGTGAGGTATACGAGATCATCTCCGCAAAGGACCTTAAAGTTTAGGGAATGTTGTGCATATCAAGAGGTAGAATGTAGCAAAAAATTTTGTTTGGATGTTCCTACTAGGTGAAATTACATCTACTTGATGTTGGAAACGGTGCAAAACATTGAGAAGGCCTTTGACAAGCTTCGTCTTTTTGATGATGGATTTTCTACTCATCTTTGTACGCATGTTTGTGAGGATGGGAATGTTGCAGGTCCATTTGTATGTGATGATTGGGTGAATGTGAGAAACGTGATAAGGTTTCTTGAAAGATTTCACGGGCTCGCCGAAAAAGTTTCAGGTTCACGTTATGTCACTTCTAATTGTCATTTTAAGGATATATGTGAGCTTGATAGTCATTTGAAAGCTTGTTTAGCTAGTGATCATACTAATTTGAGTAAGATTGCAGGGAAGATAAAAGAAAAGTTAAAAAAATATTGGGGTGAACATGAAAATATGAATAAAATGATATGCATTGCTTCTGTATTAGATCCTCATAGCAAATTAGAGTATGTTGGTTTTGCACTTGAGGAAATGTTCAGGGAGGAACCAGGGAAGAAATTAATTGCCGAAGTGGATGCTTATTTGAATTCTTTGTTTGGGGAGTATCAAAAAACATATTCCAAAGGATGTTATCTTCAATCATCTCCATCTAAATCTACTTCATCTGATTCATCTAGTGGGAATATGAGAACAAAATCTGTGAGAACAAAGCAATTGTTGAAAAAGCAAAAGGAAGACTCTGAAAGTGTAGGTGCTATATCTGAGTTGGAAAGATATATTGGTGAAGGACAAGAGCCATTGTCTGATGATTCTGATCACTTTAAAATCTTAGATTGGTGGAAAATTAATGCGCCTCGATTTCCTATTCTATCTGATCTAGCTCGTGATGTATTAGCCATTCTAATTTTAAGTGTTGCATCAGAATGTGCATTTAGCACCGGTGGCCACATTCTTGATTCATTGGGGAGTTCATTGACTCCTCGGTTGGCGCAAAGTCTTGTTTGTGTTTAAGATTGGTTTAGATGTGAGGGTACTCCTATTAATGTTGAAGAAGATTTGGAGTTTCTTGAGAAAATTGAACTTGGTAAGATTTTGCGTTTTATGAGTGTTTTAGTGAAAATTAGTTTACTTTGTAAGTTTAAATGACACTTTATCAAATTATTATATTTAGATATGGCAAAGAGAATAAGAAAAACTTGCATTGTTGAAAGAGATACTAGCATTGTTGATGCATAGTTTGAACAAGTGGTAAGTTTAAAGATGTGCTTGTTTTATGATATCCTTGTGTTATTTATAATTAAAATATTTTATTAACTTGTGATATTTTCTTTTTTTGTAGGTTCAACTATGCCTCGTGGTCCTAAATCTAGATCGCCTATTTAGGAACATTTTGAGCTAGTTGAAGTAAATGAAGAAGCCCGCAAAGCAAAGTGCTTTCATTGTGGTCGAGTTTATAATTGTCATTCAAAGCATTATGTAACTTTTGGCTTAGTGAAAAATATTAAGAAGTGTCTCATGCCTCATCTAGTGATTCGTATTTAAGACTTTAAGTATCCTTTTCTAGACTTACTTTGTGACTTGTGGTTTGTGACTAATTTGCCAATGTTTTGTTGTTTGGTGATGGTATATCTAGACTTGTTTTGGACTTTGGTAGCTGCGAGTTTTAGCTAAACTGTGTTTTCTTATTACTCGGTGACTGGAGCCTTCATAATGAATCTTATGATGTGGAGGGTAGTTTCTTAAATGGTTTGATTGGAAAGATTCCTGCTTGTTAGCATTTTATTTGTATATATAGTTTTATTTGTGTGTGGGGGGTGGAGGAGTCAGACCCTTTTGTACTTATATGGTTATTATCACTTGTAATTAAAGAGAAAATTTATAGTTGTTTTGGCACCAGAACTGGAACTTTACACGTAACAACAGTGAAAAAACTGGAAGTTTATGATAATAACAAACTATTAGAATTGGAAGTTTACACGGAAAGTAAATCCAAGATATAACCACTGGACTGCCAACTAGAAATAGTGAAAGAATTTTCTACAATTAAAGAATCGTATTTTACATCAGATATAAAAATCTTGAACCGTTAATAACCAAAAAACTAAACTGAAAATAACTGAACCTTGAAAAAACCGCACCGACCTATAAATACTTTGGTTTGATTTGGTTATTAATATTACAAAACTGAAAACCAATAAACCGAACCATACTTGCATAATAACCGACCGAACTGACCGACGTTCACCCATATATTGACCAAACCAGCTAGGTCGCCCGCTCTTACTTGGGACTAGTTCTCTCAGATCTTCCTAGAGAAGTTCCTCCCAATCACATTGAGAAAGGATTACCGTCGGCAGTTCGAGCATCTCCAGCAGGGCAGTATGACTATTCCTCAGTACGAGACCCGTTTTTGTGGATCTAGTCCGTCATGCCTTGATGTTGCTTCCTACTGAGAGGGAGAGAGTGAGGAGGTTTATTGATGGACTTGCTCACCCTATCTGGCTTTAGATGGCCAAGGAGATTGGGGATGAGATTTCTTTTATGACGGTTGCTAATGTTTCCAGGCGGATCGAGGTGGTTCTTGCATAGGAGAGAGGGCAGGGGTCTGATAAGAGGCCTCGCCATTCTTGTGGCTTCAGTGGTGTCTCATCTGGAGGTAGGGCTAATTTTGTTCGGGGCCATCATCCTAGGCCATTCGAGTTGGCGCTTCAGGCATCCACAATGCTTCACGGAGTCATGGTCCTTATGTGCCTCATTCTAGGTAGCCAGCTTACAGTGCACCGCCAACTCCTATCAATTTACCTTCTATTCAGAGTTATTACCGTGGTTATCTGGCCCGTTCGGGTCAGTCTCACTTTCAGCAGCCACAACAGCAGGATGGATGTTTTGAGTGTGGTGGTTTTGAGCATATCAGGAGGACCAGTCCGAGATTATTGGACAACACGCCAAAGCATAGTTCTCGTGCCATGATTCTGGCACCGGTTTCACCACCACCCGCTCAGCTAGCTAGAGGCAGGGGTCAGGCAGCCAGAGGAGGAGGTCAGGCCGTTAGAGGTAGAGGTCAGGCTGCTAGAGGTGGAGGCTAGCCAACTAGAGGTTGTCCTAGGGATGTAGCTCAGAGTGGCGGGACCCATCCCTGATGTTATGCTTTCCCATCCAGACCTGAGGTTGAGTCATCTGACACTATTATCACAGGTATTGTTTCAGTTTTCGATAGAGATGCTTCAGTTCTATTTAATCCGGGCTCTAATTATTCCTATGTGTCATCCTACTTTGCTTCATATCTGGTGGTGACTTGTGATTCTTTGAGTTCTCCTGTGTATATGTTCACACCTATAGGATATTCTATTATTGTAGATCGTGTCTATCATTCGTGTGTGGTTACTATTGTGAGTCTTGAAACTAGCGTAGATCTTCTACTTCTCGATATGGTTGATTTTGATGTCATTTTGGGTATGGATTGGTTGTCACCTTATCATGCTATATTGGATTGTCACGCCAAGATGGTGACCTTAGCCTTGCCAGGGTTGACTCGATTAGAGTGGAGAGGGACTTCTGCCCATTCTACCAGCATGGTTATATCTTTATGTGAAGGCTCAACATATGGTTGAGAAGGGGTGTCTAGCTTATTTGGCTTATGCCCGCGATTCTAGTGTGGAGGTTCCTTCCATGGATTCAGTACTAGTTGTTCGTGAGTTTCCAGAGGTGTTTCCAACAGACCTGTTGGGGATGCCACCCGAGAGGGATATTGATTTCTGTATTAATTTGGATTCGGACACCCAGCCTATCTCCATTCCGCCATACCGTATGGCCACGCCAAAGTTGAGAGAATTGAAAGAGCAGTTGCAATATTTGCTTGATAAGGGCTTCATTAGACCTAGTGTCTCGCCCTTGGGTGAACCTATGTTGTTCGTGAAGATAAAGGATGGATCGATGAGGATGTTTATAGATTATCGGCAACTGAATAATGTCACCATCAAGAACAAGTATCCATTACCGAGGACTGATAACTTATTTGATCAGCTTTAGGGTGCCAGGGTGTTTTCAGAGATTTATTTTGTCTACCATTAGTTGAGGATTAGGGCATCCGATGTCCCTAAGATAGCTTTTTGGACTCGGTATGGGCATTATGAGTTTCTAGTAATGTCATTTGGGCTGACAAATGCCCTAGCAACATTTACGGATTTGATGAACCGAGTGTTCAAGCCCTATTTGGATTCCTTTGTGATTTTTTTTATTGATGATATATTGATCTATTTCCGCATTTGAGAGGAGCACAAGTAGCATCTTCGGATTTTACTCAGACTCTGAGAGAAAACCAGTTATATGCCAAGTTTTCAAAGTGCGAGTTTTTGTTGGATTCAGTCACTTTCTTGGGACATATCATATCGGAAGAGGGCATTCAGGTGAATCCTAAGAAGATTGAAGCGGTTCAGAACTGGCCTAGACCCATTTCAGCCATGGAGATACGGAGTTTCTTGGGTTTGGCGGGTTATTACTGTTGGTTTGTGGATGGGTTCTCATCTATAGCAGCCCTATTAACTAGGTTGACCCAGAAGGGTGCCCCATTCATATGGTCAGACGAGTGTGAGGCGAGCTTTCAGAAGCTCAAGACTGCTTTGACTACAACGCCAGTGTTGGTGTTACCCACAGGTTTAGGATCTTATACAGTATATTGTGATGCATCTCCTATTGGACTTGGTACGATATTGATGCAGGATGGTAGGGCGATTGCATATGTGTCGCGACAATTGAATGTTCATGAGAAGAATCACCCTGTTCATGACTTAAAATTGGCAGCCATTGTTGATGCGCTGAAGATTTGGAGGCACTATCTTTATAGCCTGTCGTGTGAGGGTTTCATGGATCATCGGAGCCATCACTATTTGTTCAAACAAAAGGATCTCAATTTGAGGTAGAGGACGTGGTTGGAGCTATTGAAGACTATGACATCACCATTTTGTATCATTCCGGAAAAGGCCAATGTGGTGGCCGACACCTTGAGTAGAACGGCAACGAGTATGGGCATCCTTGCGTTCATTCCAGTCGGTGAGAGACCATTTGCATCAGATGTTCAGGCCTTGGCCAATCAGTTCGTTAGGTTGGATATTTTAGAGCCTAGTCATATTCTATCTTGTACAGTCGTTCAGTCCTCCTTGTTTGAGACCATTAGGGAGCATCAATATGATGACCCCTCTTTACTTGTCCTTAGAGACACAGTGCAACACGGTGGTGCCAAGCAGGTTAATGTTGGATATGATGGAGTTTTGAGGATGCATGGCCGTGTTTGTATGCCCAAAGTAGACAAACTTTGTGAGTTGATTCTTGATGAGGCCTATATTTCCCAGTATTCTATTCATCCGAGTGCAGCCAAGATGTACCAGGACTTGCGGCAGCATTATTGGTGGAGGAGGATGAAGAAGGATATAGTTGCATATGTATCTCGGTGTCTAAATTGTTAGCAAGTAAAGTATGAGCATCAAAGACCTGGTGGTTTGCTTTAGAAGATATAGATTCCTGAGTGGACGTGGGAGCGTATCACTATGGATTTTGTTTTTGGACTCCCACAGACTCAGAGGAAGTTTGACGCTGTATGGGTCATTGTGGATAGGCTGACCAAGTAAGCAAATTTCATCCTTGTGTAAGTTACTTATTATTTAAAGAGGTTGGCTAATATTTACATCTGCGAGATCATCCTTCTCCATGATGTGCCCGTGTCTATCATTTCTGATCGATGTTCACCTCGCACTTTTGGAGAGCAGTGCAGCGTGAGTTGGGCACGCAGGTTGAGTTGAGCACAACATTTTATCCTCAGACGGACGGTCAGTCCGAGCGCACTATTCAAATAATTGAGCATATGCGCCGCGCTTATGTTATAGACTTCAGAGGTTCGTGGGATCATTTCTTGCCACTTGCGGAGTTTACCTACTACAACAGCTACCATTCGAGCATTCAGATGGCTCCCTATGAGGCATTGTACGGGAGGCGATGCCCGTTTTCCAGTTGGGTGGTTCAAGCCGGGGGAGGCTCTGTTGTTGGATACAGATTTGGTACATGATGCCTTGGATAAGGTCAAGATTATTCAGGATCGGCTTCGCACAACTCAGTCTAGGCATGTCACGACCCCAGTTCGCCCTCCGTGAACATGTCGTGATGGCACCTAGTCCCTATAACTAGGTAAGCCTAACAATGCGGAAAAAACAACATAACTTGCGGAATAATTAAGTAAAAACTGAACAAATCTAAAAGAAAGACTGTATATAAATGCCGCTCAGCATATAAAACTCAAAAATAATGCAGAAGTCTACAATATCACCCCAAAATCCGGAAACTCACGGGAAAAACAGGCTAACAGAAATGTAATACACGGCTCTAACTCCAGAATGTCTAAACAACTGTAAGGAAGGAAAAAAATTCCACTAAAGCTAGAATAAGATAGAGACTCCTTGTCTACAGACGCGGTAGATGTACCTCGAAGTCTCTGCTAGGTCCGTCAACCTCGGGGATAGTGCGTCTGGGTGGAGGTACCTGGATCTGCACATGAAAAACATGCGCAGAAGGGGCATGAGTACACCACAACGGTACTCAGTAAGTGCCAAGCCTAACCTCGGTCGGGTAATGACGAGGAAGGTCAGGGCCCTACTGAGGTTAAACAATATAATAGGAATTTACATTATGAAAACAGGCAGTAGTAATGAGTACATCAGTGAAATAAGATAGGTTAAACATGGCAATCACCCGAAAACACAATGAGCGGAGTAAACACGGAATATGTACAGCTCAATAACTATGGTAACAATGAGGATCTCCCAGGATACCGTCCTGTAGTCCTTTTCTCAACTTTCCAGTGGATCTCCCGGGATACCGTCCCGTAATCCATCATATGTGCAGGGGTATCTATTAGGAATCGAAGCCGCAATCCCAAAGTAAATATGCAGGGGGATCTATCGGGAATCTAACTCGCAGTCCCAAAGCAAATGTGTAGGGGGATCTATCGGGAATCTAACCCGCAGTCCCAAAGTAAATGTGCAGGGGGATCTATC